>BQNB010013193.1:0-77668 GCA_026074375.1 Tanacetum coccineum | reverse complement strand
AAATATACATCCAAACATGAAACGCCTCCTTAGTTTATTAGATTATGATTTGGACTGTAGTTTATGCATACAAAATCCATTTGTTGAATGGTTAACTTTTAGCTTTGTTCTACAAAGTGAATTTTATTCCATTTATGATATTTTTGCAATATAATTACACTTTGGGCGAGTTTCACTCTGTTTGACCCATTTCCATTGTATATACCGGTATGGTCACTTACTCACTTATAACGTAATGCTTATATTTTATTTTAAGTTTGATATTGTTAAAGTCATTTAGTTAAAGCTTTTGAATATGAACTTATAATGTTGACTATATTTCTATGCTTGCAGACCATGAAATGTACAGGTCGGCAATCGAAAAAGACGGAGAGTGAAATCAAAATACTTAACCAGTAAGGTAATTTCACACATTCTTATTTGTTTGAATGTCTATCACATTTTATTAGAATTAGAAATTTCATTAAATTCGACTTATGTCAAACCCCTTACGTGTTAACCTTATGATGAGTTCATATCAATTTTTTAATGAAGGTGATTTTTAAAGTTTTGTGGTTAAATGTAAAATAAAAAAGAAAAAGGTAACAACTTGAAATCTGAACCCTACTAATCGATCATATCACTTTACTCATTGCATGTCTCTGTTTTTATATCGCAAAATCAGTTTTGTGGCACAAAACTAGACTACTACAGGAGGTAATCTTGATGATTTTTTTATGAATGCAATGTTTATTCTTCTTTATGGTTTAAGATATTTAAGTAAGGAATGCATTAATGGTTTGATATAGGTGGTGACGGAACATATTTAGCATTAATGGTTTTATATAAGTGGTCACGAAACATATTTAACGACAATTCATACATTATGTTTTTAGGGACAATGTTGATATACTATCAATGCACTCTAAACTCTATAAACATTTCGTCACTTGATGCCTTGATGGAGTCTCTGTTTTAAGGATCCAGTTTTGCTTAAAGTATTTTTACATGCTCAATAAGTGTGTTATTCCGGTTAATTATTTGATATAAACACGCATCCAAACACTCCCTTAGATTCTAATAATTCATGTGTCTATATGTAGACTCGAGAGTCACTATTGGGTTCCCGGCGTGATGTAAGTTTACGATTTGGATCAACTCCATTTTGCTGAAGCAATGTGAAGAAGCTATCGAAAGATTTAAACTCACTAAGAAGTTGTTTGACTCTTGAAAGAATGTAGAAATTCGTTACCTGAATTCTCAGCCACATTGTAGTGGTCCTGCCTTTTGTTGGAAAAACATAATCCATTAATCTTTGTTAGAAGAATAACAACCTTGTTATTCTTGTGTCAGGCTGCAAGTCGACACACAAGAAGAAGAAACAGGCCATGAAACTCTATAATATAAGGCCTATGATTATTAGTCTGCAGGCCTTAGGCCCAGACCCAAACTCATTAGGTTAGACAAACGGTTAAAAGTGAAAAGGCACGTTGGTTGGTCTCTCAAAACCATCACATCCCTTCACTGTATCGATTCATTATGTATATATAGATTAGGATCTCTGTAAACAAACTATCCCTTTCACTTTTTTAATATCAGATTCATTAAGGGATCAAACCCCATCTTCTTTTGTTCTTTTTTCATGTATGATGATGATTATTGGCATGATGCTTGTTTGATCAAGATCGATCCTGGAAACCCTCCCCCATAAGAACTTGTGAATTCTCAACATGGTATTAGAGCCCAAGGGATCAAACAACACAACAATTCATGTTCAACCATCATTTAAGATTCAACCTGCGTTTTTCTTTTAAAGAAAAAATTAAGGGGAATGGGGGGGGTTAAATATATATATGAAATGCACATTTTTAAAAAAAAAATCCCAAAAGCACTACGATTTAACATATTAATACAGATGAGTTTATTATCTTTTATCTTATACATCTGTTTATTATATAAATATGTCAATTTAGTCAATTTCATCATATAATTAACAATTACAGTTATAACACTAATTTCACCAAACACTTTTATTGAGACAAAAATACAGCTTGCAACTCATTTAACAAACTTACACATTACAGCTTATTAACAATGACAACATACAACATATAGTTAGAAGCTATTGTGCCAAACTACCTAATAGTCCCGAACATTATGCTGTGTTTTAACAATTATTATGGAAAAAATAACACCACGTTTTTATGCCTTTATTGTCGTCCGACTACAGCCTATCAAAAGGTTAAATTTGGGTCGAGATCATGGGCCATGACCCAATTAATTAAAAATGGGAATGAATCAAGATTATTTTATATGGAACCCTTTAACATATAAGATTTGAGTCAAATCAGTTAAAGTATAATAACCGTACATCGGCCAGCAAATGGCTAAACGTTTGGGATTAAGGTTCGCGGGTCGCCTTGGGCTATTTATTCTTTAGAATGGGTTTTAATATATTTATATGATCCGTCAAAATTACGTATATACACAAAAATAGGTCAATGTTAGTTACTTCAGTGAATTCTCAACAAAGAGACTTGACTCTTGAGTGTATTATCAAATAAACCGTATAAACGACTCCACTACACAAACAACCCTACCGCCGCGAATCCGGATTTTGCAAACCCGTCTCTTCATGCAATTAATGTTTATATAACTAGAAAACCCAAAGTCGAAATGTTTGATCTTTGAACTCTCTTCACCATTCTATTAATTTTGAAATCTATAGCTATACAGAATGTGTACCACATTTCAAGTACATTTCTAACATATTTACTTCAGATTAGAGCCGAGCATAATAGAATCGCAGACGCAAGGACTTGAACCGGAATGAGAACAACTGGACCGAGAACATATTCGTCAGGTTCCCCGGTCCATTCTTTTTTCTCCATATTCGGTACTCTTTTTGGTCCGGTCCTTTTTTGGTCTCTACACAAAACCGGTACAACAAAACACACGGACAACTATGCAAGATGTTCGGCACGACCGGATAAACCAAGAACCGATACAGGACCGACCCTGAGATAGACCTACCATTTTGTCCGTGTTTAATACAAAATCGAAAATCTAATCCGGTGTAACACCCCGAAACCGTCTCTCTCTATCTATATAATTTCGACGAATCTAATAGGATAAAATGAGTTTGACTATGACTTTTATAAGTTGGAGGACGTTATGTAATTGGTTAGTCAACCCAGTAGTCAAACTATAAGTATAAATATTATGTAAATGATTTTAGAAAATATCATGTGTCTCAACTAGGAAGAATATAACTTGAAGGACTAAAGTTGTCAAGTGGTATTTATCTATATAAGTTAATGTGGCCAAATATGGAAGTAAGGAACTTAAGGGACCTAGATTACCAAATGGACAAAGTAGTACCTAACAACTATCTAGAAATCCCCAGGTTTCTAAATAGTTCTAGTATTCTAGTGTGTTGGTGTTTTGTCTGTGTCGACCCAAGACAAAGAAAAGGGGAGGGAAGAACACAAGGCTAATTGACGATCAATTATGAAGAGATTAAGCTCCTAATTAATTAGTTAATCCTCAATGATGATCCTTCACAAGTAAGTAACCTTCTACTGAGTTGAATTGGTAATTTATGAGTTAGGGTTTATGTACCTAATTTGGGGGTTTGGGTAAAAAGTGTTTTAAAGTGAAGTGATAAGGTTATAGTAATTATGGGTAAAGTTATATTGATTAAAGTTAGTAATTTTGGGGGTTTTAATCATATGATCAAGATATAATCATATGATGATTAAAGGTGTTGAAAGATAAGCTAATGGTTGTATCAACCATTATTATAGTGCTCCAATTATGTGTTTAAAGTGTTTATGGTTTATGATGATTTTGGCTTAAGAAGCAAGTGAGGATGATGATGATGTTCTTGATAAACTTAGCTTGGATTCAAGGTAAGTAAACCGGTTATAAAGTGTTACTATATGGATTTTATCGTATATGTGTTATGTGAATGATGTGTTAGAGGTTTAGGAAATCTTGGTTAGAAAGCTTGGACTAAGAATAGATAGAGGTTATTTGGCAAAACTAACCAAGGTTGTGGTTAAGACTAATTTGACTCATTTGAGGTATGTATGATTTATGTGATATGATGTAATGTGTTTAATGTGTAATGTCATAAGTTTGGTGAAAGTAGTCTTATGGTTTAATAATGGATAAGATTAATGCTTATGTGACGATTCATGTATAATATCATGTTATTACCGTTTACTTACTAAGCCTCGTGCTTACGGTTTAGATGTTTAATGCTTTGTAGGTTCTATGTAAAGAAGGTAAAGGCTTAAGACTGAGCACAGGTTGGAAGGTATAATTACTTGTAATTTGTAAGCATAACGTAGTATACCGAGCTCAATCTTAGTTGAACCCCCCGAGTCAAAGTAAATGTGTTCAAATGTTTCTTTGAAGTATTATGTACAAGTCTTGTATCTAAACAAATGTTTATGTATGTTGTTAAATGTTTGTTAAAATGGTAGTATGTGTAAATGGGTCAAAACAGGATGTTTGGTAACCCCGTAAAGTATATGTTTTTGGATTATTTAAACCACATTTGGTTATGGAAATGAAGGTTTATAATGTTTAAATGAATTATGAAAGTTTCGTTTATTATTGAGTTTAGGAAGTTAGTTTTCTATAATAAAGTGTCAAAATGTGTTTTTGAGTGCCCAGGCGAAAGAAGCTGCCCGACGGGATGGTTTTGCCGCCCGGCTTTTCCTCTGCCGGCCGGCGTGATGGTTTTTCCGCCCGGCAAAATGAGTCTGAAATTTGTCGATTTTGTTTTTGTTGTAAAAACCAAACCGTAAGGAGTTAGAACCTGTTCTTTATATCGTTGGAAAGATAATTAAGTCTATTTTATGTTAATGACACTTTCAAGGGTCAAATGGTTATGTATTTTGATCAGTTTATTAAGGAATGACACAAGGTCACTCTCAGTCATACGTTTCCATAAAGTTTTTAATTCTTGGTCTAATTTTGAGTGGGGAAAGGGGCGTTTCAACTTGGTATCAGAGATTCGGTCTAAAAGAAGTAGGTTTCCACTATAGGTTACCTAAACTTAGACCACTAGTAGATGCGATTGCCGTAAGTATAAAGTATTCCGAAAAGTATGTGCCTTAGTTATAAGGTAGATTAAGTACTTGCGGCAATTAGAATGATAATGCTTAGATATAAAATGATTATTAAATGTGATATATGTTATTTTATCATAGACTTAAAGGACTATGAATGCAGCTAAGAATGTGAAACACTTATCGGAGAAGTGTTTAATGTAGAAGTATATGTTTTTATAATGTAAAGTCCATGGTAGGTTATTTAAATATATAAGTGATGTAAGATGTGTATGATGATATGTGTTTAAGAAACGCTAGAGCTAAGATAAATGCATAGGATTGCATTTTAATAAGTAATGACAAAAGTATGTAAGGATGAGCTAGATAATGTAAAGATGTTTGAATTATAAAAAAGTTGTTTAATGAAGAATTATTGTATTGAGAGTAAGCGCTTATATGAATTTATAATAAAGGGTTGAAGTATGATAAGTCATATAATGTAGAAAACATAATAAAGTATAATGTGATGGTATGATGTAATTAAGTACGAGTCGTATAAGAATGATAAAGAATGAATGCAATCACGTTGATATATGAAAGAGGTGTATGATAAATAAAATAGATAAATGAGTGAATCTCAAAGTAAACCAAATGAATTAATGATTAGAATCATGTAAATAAACGAAAGAGATGTATTTGGTGAATAAAGTAAAGTAAATGAGAGAATTGACCATGATGTCAACCGTGGGTGACCAAGAAAAACGAGAAATGCATAGTGAAAATTTAATAATAAGAGTAATGAATAAGTATCATTTGGAACTTGTACAGAGTATAATGAAAGATATACAGATGAGCTCTAAGATAGCTAGGCAATAAAAGTGAAAAGGAAAAGTAAATGATTAGAAAAGTATGTAGATGACGAATAGGGTAAAGAACGATAAATTTAACGTAGCTTGGGTCCAATGCTCGGTAAAGGTTGGTGATACCACAAGGGTATCGATAATGGGCAAATCCCTACGGGGAGAAAGCCAAATGAAGAAATGTAAAGACCAAGCCAAATGAAGAAGTTATAGAATATGGTAAAAGCAACCTCAACGACAAAATAGTTGTTGAAGGGTTGGACTGTAGTTGCTCCAATAACTGCAAAAGAAAAGGCACAGAGAGATAAGATGACGCAAGAAGATTTGTTGATCGCCATTACCTAATGGAGCACTCAATTAAAGTCAACTCATATTAAGAATGCCAATCTCTGATGGAAAGCTAATTCAAAACAGGTTTGGTGGTAATGAAGCTACCAAAAAGACTCATAAAAAGAAGAAATCTTCCTAAATCAACAGTAATCGAAAAAATTATAACTGCAACAAATCTGAATTTAGATCAAACCTAGTGAGAGGCTTCAAAACTTATTAGTTGTTTGGAGATCCAGGTTGAATATCTTCAAGAAGATGTAAAATTAGAAGTTTTTGAGAAGCTTGTCATCTGATGAATATTGATACCATAATTTTTAATAACAAGCCTACAAGAATATTGAGCCTGGATGAACATACAACAACTGAAGTTTTAGTGAACGCATAAGTCAAAGGTTCATCAAGCTCCAGCACAAATACACAGAATGTAGCTTTTGTGTCCTCCAACAACATTAGAATTACATCTGGAGCAGTTAATACTGCTCAAGGTGTTAATACTGCTAGCACTCAAGGCTTACTCGCTGATAATCCAACAACTTATGATAGCGTTGAGTCGATTGCTCTCATCACTCTTTGTTTTAGCACGCCAACCAAGAATTTCCACAACTTGAAAGTGAGGAAAAAAAAAAAAAAATTTCAACAAATTCATCCAGATGATATAAAAAAGATAATTTGAAGATGCAGATAGCTATGCCTGTACTATGATGAAAGGAGATATCCAAAGAAAAATGGAAGAAATTGTGAGATATGCATGATAAAGAAAACCTATCGGTATTGATATGTCTAACGTTGGAGTGTTACAACTGCCACAAAAGAGTACATTTTGGCAAAGATACCTGGCACCATAGGAACAGAGACAACAAGTACACAGGAGAATACGATGAAGGACTGACCAGGAGGATACAAATACTTTCAAATGCCTTTGGAGTCTTAGTGTGGATGGATTTAGAATGAGTGGAGTGATCACAGCTGAAAAGGCCCAAACAACTTTATGTGCACTCATGACCTATTCCTCATAATCTCGCAGCTCAAAGTCCGATGTTCAACTGATTCAAATTGTTTCATCATCATGTGTTAGAGAAATGTTAGAATGCTAAAATGAACAGAAATGAACACTTGATCTAAAAGACTTAAGAACAGCTAAGATTAATGCTATCACTTATAAAACAGGTTTAGAATCAGTAGAAGCTAGACTTCTAGTTTATAAGAAGAATGAATCTGTTTTTGAGGAAAACATCAAGCTGTTAAAATGAGAGATCTATTTAAGAGATATAGCTGTTACAGAGCTTAGGAGAAAATTATAACTGGCTACTAAAGAAAAAGATGAAATTAAGTTAACAGTAGAAAAACTTGAGAATTCATCTAAATCTCTAAGTAAAATAATATAGCTGTCAGATTGATGGAAAATATAAAGCAGGTTTTAAGGGTATAAATGATGTCCTAAAATTAGACGCAAAACTGAGACCAAAAGAAATATCTAATCACAGTAATCTACGTAATAGTGAAAAAAGAAGAACTATATTACGGGAAAACAAAGCAAACATGAAAAATCTAAGCTAACTTAAATAAAAAACATAAAGATAATGATAGAAAAAATTAAAATTTAATTAAACCAAAAACACCCAATATGACTGAAATTTTATGCCTCCAAAACCTGATTTAGTTTTTCCAAGTCTAGATGAGTATGTTGATAAGCATGTTGCTGAGTCTAGTAATGTCAAAACCAGTGATGCAAAGCCTGAGTCAGTTAGGAAAGATTGTTGTGCTCTAATTATTGAGGATTGGGAGTCTGATAGTGATGAAGAAGATGTGTCTAAAACTGTTAAAACCTTAATGTATGCTAAAATTAAGTTGTTATACACTAAACCACTAGGAAACGCAAATTAGCATATAAGACAAGACATTAATAGTCCATCTAAAAAGGCAAAGGGAAACCAAAGAAACTGAAAATACATGGTATCTGCAAGATTAGGAGTTGATTATGAGATGCTTTAACAAACCTTGCTATATTGTAGAATTTTTGACACATCTCCAAAAAAATTATGAAAAAGGATGTAAAACCTGTGTATAATTATTCCACAAAGGGTGAATCAATAAAGAATTTCTCTAGAAATGTACTCGAAGGGTGGTGTTTCATAACACCCAACCTTAAAAGAAAACAAAGTTCCAAAGAGCAAGTATAAAATGAGAGAAAGGCTTAGTACGCACTTTACTGCACAAGCCAGACCAGTTAATACTGTTCAACCAAGACCCATAGTGAATAGTGCAAGACCAATGTCAAATCCTTTCAATAAAGCACATTCATCTGTTAGAAGGCCGTTTAATAATTTAACAACAAAGAAAAACAGTAATTTCTATCATAGAGTTAATACTGTTAAGGGTTCAGGGGTTAATACTGCTAGGCTTAGATCAACAGTTAATACTGCTAGGCCAAAAGCATCAGTTAATGCGCTTGATGCCAAGATTAGCAGTTAAATCTTCTAGGCCAAACACCAACTTAAAAGCAGTTAAGGGAAACCTGTTAATGATGTTTAAGTAGCCTCAGCTTGTTAGGTTTGGAGACCAAGCAAAAAGTTCTAGATCATGTCTCCAAACACGATAGTGCAGTACAATTCATGCAAAAATTAACATGTATATGGCACAAGCAAGTCCAAGTCATTAAATGGCTGGTCCCTAAAATGAGATAAACCGTACATTACCGTTAAGTGCCAGGGCAATCCAGAGCAAGATCTGGCAAGAGAAAGAGTATTTTCGACAGTGGATGCTTTAGGCACATGACTGGAAACAAACCCTATCTTACTGACTTTGAAGAAATTGATGGAGGATTTGTTACCTTTGGTGGTAATTCTAAAGGAGGGACGATAACAGGGAAACATAAAATCAGAACTGGTAATATAGAACATTAATGATTTTATGTTTGTAAAGGAGTATGATGTTTAACCTCTTATAGTGTCTCAACAAATGTGTGACAAAAAAGAATCATAGTTCTCTTTACTGACACTGAATGTTTTGTCCTGTCTTCAAACTTTAAGTTAACTGATGAAAACCATGTTTTGCTCAAGGTTCCTAGAAAGGATAATATGTATAGTGTTGATCTAAAGAATATTTTTCCCAAAGGAGGTCTTACTTGTCCTCGTTTGCAAAGCCACAATCAGGTGAATCTAAGCTTTTGCAAAAGAGGCCTGGACAATAATAAATTTTAAAACTTTAAAAAACCTTTTTAAGGAAAACATGTAAGCGGGTTGCCTTCAAAACTTATGAAATTAATCAAACCTTTATTGCTTTGTCAGAAGGGAAAGCAACACAGAGCTTCTTGTTAAAGTCAAAAGAAGTGAGTATCAATCAGCAAACCTTACAATGTTGCACACTGATGGGATTTATTTGGCCAACATTTGTAAAGAGTTTAATGAAAAAGATGTATTGCTTAGTTGTCACAGATGACTTTAGCAGGTTTAGTTGAGTTTTCTTTCTAGCCACTAAGGATAAAACTAGTGAAGTCTTTCATAACAGGAATAGAAAATCTAATAGACCTTAGGGTTAAGGTAATCAGATGTGACAATGGAACTGAATTCAAGAATAGATTAATGAATGAGTTTTGTGAAATGAAGGGTATTAAGAGGGAATTTAGTGTAGCTAGAAATCCTCAGCAAAATGGAGTAGCTGAAAGGAAAAATAAAACACTAATTGAGGTTGATAGGACTATGCTAGCTGATTCCAAATTGCTAACAACTTTTTGGGCTGAAGCAGTTAATACTGCTTTTTATGTCCAGAATAGAGTGTTAGTTATCAAGCCTCATAATAAGACCCCTTATGAACTATTTTTTGGTAGGAAACCAGCTTTAGGCTTCATGAGACCATTTGGGTATCCTATTATAATCCTTAATACCATAGATCACCTAGGCAAGTTTGATGGAAAGGCAGATGAAGGATTCTTTGTTGGATACTCTCTAAATAGTAAAGCATATAGAGTGTTCAATAGTAAAACCAGGATAGTAGAAGATAACATGCATGTTTAATTTAGTGAGAATACACCTAACATTGCAAGAAGTGGACCTAATTGGCTGTTTGATATTGATACACTAACCAAAACTATGAACTATCAGCCAGTTGTTGCAGGGAATCAATCTAATGGTAATGCAAGAACAAAAGCAAAGTAATGATGCAGAAAAACTAAGTAGAGACTAGAACCTGGCAAAGATACAACTGCTACTATTGTGGACTATAAATTTCACTATTCTCTTCTCTAACAAAGAGTTCCCCAGATGATTGGATTCAAACCAACAGGAGATGCTGAAAAAGTAGGATAATGATGAACCAAGAGAAGAGAGTTGGAATGATGAACAAGAGAAGGAGGATTATTTAAACAGCAACTAAACAACACTGGTTAATGCAACTAGCACAAATGAAGTAAATGCTATTTGGTACAAAACAAGCATTGGTGAACATCCATGATGATCCAGATAAGCTCCTTTTGGAAGAGATTATCTATTCAATGATGATGAAGATGTTAGTGCAACAGATTCTGACATGACAATTTAGATACTCCTATACTTGTCAGTCCTATACTAACTACCATACTTCACAAGATCATCCATTGTACCAAATCCAAGAGACATACATATTCACACCTCAAACCAGAGAATGATAAAGAGAATGACTGAACATGCCAATGTTTAGTACAGTGCAGCAGAGGGTCCAATCCAAAGACTTTCGAGAATTGTCTGTTACATTTTTCTTATCACAAGGAACAACCAAGAAGGTAATCCATCATTAAAAAGATCTAAGTTATATAGGAACTATGCAAGATTAGCTTCTACGTTTCAAGGTCCTTGGTGATTTTACCTTAATTGTGCAAAAGGGTTTTGTATTTCCATTGGTACTAAATAGGATACAGAATAAGAAAGACGAGAGAGCATTTAATCAGGAACAAAGGCTAGGTATTGCTCATGGGTCACATCACAAAAAGGAAGGAATTTGATTATGATAGTTTTTGCCTCTAGTGCAAGAATTGAAGCAATAAGGTTATTTTTAGCCTATGCCTCATACAGAGACTTTGTGGTGTACCAGATGGATGTGAAGAGTGCTTTTCTATATGGAAAGATTGAAGAGGAGGTCTATGTTTGTCAACCATTTGGTTTTGAAGACCCAAACTTCCCTGACAGAGTTTACAAAGTAGAAAAGGCTCTTTATGGGCTGCATCAAGCTCTAAGAGCATGGTATGAAACCTTGTCTACTTATTTGTTGGGCAATGGATTTCAGAGAGGTCAGATAGACAAGACTTTGTTTATCAAAAAGGACAAAAATAATATTCTATTAGTTTAAGTATATGTTGATGATATCATTTTTGGGTCTACAAGGAAGGAGATGTGTATAGAATTTGAGAAGATGATGCATAAGAAGTTCCAAATGAGTTCTATGACTGAACTCACATTCTTCTTAGGACTGTAAGTGAAGCAAAAAATTCTTATAAGCCAAGACAAGTTTGTGACTGAGATTTTGAAGAAAATTGGCTTTAGTGATGTAAAGACAGCAAGATGCAGATGGAGAAGATGTAGATGAACACTTATATAGATCCATGATTAGATCATTGATGTATCTAACTTCTTCAAGGCCTGATATTACATTTGCAGTATGTGCTTGTGCAAGATTCCAAGTCAATTCTAAAATTTCACATCTTCATGCTGTGAAAAGAATCTTTAGATATTTAAAAGGTCAACCTAAATTGGGCCTTTGGTATCCTAAGGATTCACCTTTTGATTTGGTGGCACATACTGACAGTGACTATGCAGGAGCAAGTTTAGATAGGAAATCCACAACAAGAGGTTGTCAGTTCCTAGGGTATAGGTTGATCTCTTGGCAATGTAAGAAGCAAACTGTGGTTGCTAATTCCACAATAGAGGCTGAGTATATAGCTGCTTCAAATTGTTGTAGCCAAGTGCTTTAGATACAAAATCAAATGCTTGATTATGGGTATAACTTTATGCATACAAAGATCTATATTGATAATGAGAGCACAATATGCATAGCTAAGAACCCTGTTTTTCACTCAAAGACAAAGCACATTGAGATTAGAGATGATTAGGCATCACTTTATTAGTGATTCCAATAAAAGATGATTTTTCACGTGATCTAAGATATACACAGATTAGAATGTTGCAGATTTGCTCACAGAAGCATTTGATGTTAGCAGATTTTAATATCTGATTGCAAGTATTAGAATGCTTAACCTCTGATGTATTGATTGAGGGGAGGTTAATTATGCTAATATGCAGCGGATTATACACAAATGATGATTTGAATGGAATAGAAAAGCTGCTAAGGATGAAATTCAAGTTAGTGTTGTTGGGATAACTTACTACTGGTTAGTATAATTAATGCTGCTAGTTGTACTTAATACTGCTGAGTTAATACTATTAGTTATACTTACTACTGCTGTTATAATTAATATTGTGAGTATTGAGAGAAATTAGTAAGAGAATTAAGAGATATAGTGAGAATAAAAACAGAAAGAGAGTTGTGTGATATATAAACAGATAGAGTGATTCAGTGAGAAAAAGAATTGAGAGATATAGTGAGAATAAAAATAGAAAGAGAGCTGTGTGATATAAAAACAGACATAGTGATTTAGTAAGAAAAATAATTGAGAGATATAGTAAGAATAAAAATAGAAAGAGAGTTGTGTGATATAAAAACAGACAAAGTGAATTGGTGAGAAAAAGAATTAAGAGATATAATGAGAATAAAAACAGAAAGAGAGCTTGTGAGAATCAAAATTGATGATAGAAATGCTTTTTGGAACGAAATCAGAGTTAATGCTGGTGACTCAAAGTTAATGCTACTAGGCATACACTTACTACTGCCAGTGTTAGTTAATGTTGTTAGGCATAAACTTACTACTGCTGATTAAGTTAATGCTGCCAGGCATAACTTACTACTGCTGGGTCAGTTATTGCTATTAGGCTTAACTTAGTACTGTTAGTTCAAGTTAATGCTGTTGAGGGTGATTTCATAAATACTTCAATTAAGGGTTTCATTCAATCACTTAATCGATTTCAATCTTTGTTATACCCTCTAATCATAAATCCTAACTCAATTTCATTATTAATCATCAAAACTTAACTTCAATGGTTGCCCTAAAGTTCGCTAGTTCACACAACATGGTCACATTCTTAGATAAACCCACTGAAAGTGATGGATTCGAGCAAATTATGGATTTTTTAAACGCACATCCTATCAAATATGCGTTAACGGTTAATCCCAGAATCTATACTGCATGTATTGAGTAATTATGGGCTACTGCAAAGGTGGAAACTATTAACGGAGAAGTGCAGATACAAGCCCTAGTGGATAAGAAGAAGGTAATCATCATTGAGACAAATGTGAGAAGTGATCTTCAATTAGAAGATGCAAAAGGTACTAAATGTCTTCCAAATGCTACAATTTTTGAACAGCTGACACTCATGGGGTATGAAAATCTTACACAAAAGCTTACATTCTATAAAACTTTCTTTTCACCTCAATAGAAATTTCTTATCCATACATTGCTGCAATGCCTTAGTGCTAAGACTACTGCTTGGAACGAATTTAGTAGCACTATGGCCTCTGCGGTTATAACAACCTGTAATTTTCATCAATTTAATTATCCATCTATTAAATTAGATGCACTGTAATATCCATCTATTATATATACCACATTTTTACTAGGAAATTTTTGCTTTATCTCATTATGCAACGTAACTTGCATCTCTAAAGTAAACGAGCTCACGCAACCTACCTATGTCAATTTTATCTATGTTTATATCATGTAAACATCCTAATATGTCAAGTTTATATCTTAATATCATTTTTACCAAGTACATTATCCGTTTAACGTACCATTTACAACGTTATATCAAAATAGACTTTATCCTTTAACGTTTATATCAAAACCCTAATTATATGTAATGTATACATATAAAATGAATGTGCAAGCCTTAAAAAATGTATACAAGTGTACAATGCACAACATTTGAAATATAATTTCCCTCCAAGTCAATGTACAACTCATTTAAGCTTAATGTACAAATCCATGAAGCACAAATTCAAACTTTGCTATTTTTCCTCCAAATTCATTCTAGTTTCTTACCACCTTTTAAACACAACATACAAACACTCAATGCACAACTTCTAAACCCTAAACCTAAACCCTAAATCATCATAAAACCCTAATCTAAAACCCTAAACCCTAAACGAAACCCTAAAACCATAGTTTTATTTTAAACCTAAAACTAAACCCTAAACCTTAATCCTAAACCTTAAACCTTAATCCTAAACCCTAATATTAAATCCTAAACCTTAATCCTAAACCTTAAGCTATCCTAAACCCTAACCTTAACTCGAATTAAGACCAAAAACCCTAAGCCGAAACCAAAACCAAAACCAACCCGACACCCTTTAGTTTTATTTTAAACCCATTTTAAACCAAATTAGCTACCACCACACCTTGTCACCTCCTTGCTAGCTTGATTAACACCTCAAGCAACCACCTAAGAACCTTACAAGCATCTCCATCACCTCCCTTGGCCACCAAGGCTTCTTGTCACCTCCTTGTCACCCTTAGAATGCCGCACCCCCCTCCACACCTTTACACCTTGCTTAGCTATTTTTTAGCCTTCAATACTTATCACTAAGCTTCATTGGTCATCACTCTACAGCCCTTGATCCCTACTCCAAGTATTCTTGGGAACCAAGGGGTTTTCGAACCCTATATAAGCCGAAACACACACCCTCTTTCAATCACACCTCAAAAACTCATCACCATACAAATAGAGTTCTAAACCAGACCAAGGAGGATCAAGAGAAGCCTAAAGACCAGTTTGAAGCCAATAAGAAAGATAGAAGAAGGCATTGAAGTCATTGAAGTCATTTCTAGGCGTACGAACCCAAAAACACCATTTCGACCCTTTCTAGCTCAAGTAAGACTAAATCTTGTTCAATAAGCTCATAATTTGTTTTAGAATATTCATAAGACTCCTACGATCCTATATGAACCCTTTTTAAAGCCTTGGATCCTCAAACCTATGCGTTTTTTAATTAAAACCCTAAAAATGACTCGTTTTGATTTTCTAGCTAACAAATCCTTTTTCTAAACTTTTGTTACGTTAGAACATCTTATTTTAGCTTATTCTAATAAGCTATAACCTGAAACTATCATTTGGAACCCTAAAATAAGCTTGCTCAAAACCCCACAATAATCCATTTTCACCCTCCAAATTTCACCAAAGTCCAACAATAACCCCTCACCCCTTAATGGGCCCAAGAAACCTTATTGGGCCTGAAAAACCAAAAAAAAAACCTTACCCGGATCCATTTGGCCCAAAAGCCCATTCAAAAGCCCAAAATACTAGCCCTTTCTCTTTTTAAATAAACTCCAGGGACCAAATTTGCAATTTCCCAAACTGTTTTATAACTAGAAAAAAGGGACAAAAGAAGAGAAGGACTAGTATTGTCATTACCCTAAAGTTTCAACAGATTTAACTGTCAAGAAATGGGCGCCAAAGGTTTTTTACTATTCATCGTCACCTACAAAAGTCACCATCTTAGGTAAATCAAGGGGCAAATGAGAATTAAAGGGTCCATTAGTCAATTCAAGAGCTCTCTAACACAAATGAAGGGTCAAATCAGTCATCTCAATGGACTACTTAAGCTCACACTCAAGCTCAAGCCACGTCATCAATGGTGAAAGCACAAGGATTGATGGGATTTTACTCTAAATGATCTCACAAAAGAAGCACACTGTCACATCAAAGAATGACACGTTGGCAATCCTAAATCACACACAATGTGATCCAACGCTTAAATAAGAGATCAATGATAAATGAAGAATCAAGGGTACGGATTGAAAGTTTGGAAAGGGATTCAAGAGGGCTAGAATCTTCCCTAGAATTGGCTATAAAAGGACCTCTCACTCACACACATCGGGATCTAATCTTCTTTTCTAGTTTATTTTTAGCTTAAGTGTAGTTTTTTTAAAAAGCTTTTTGTAATTTTCTTTTTAAAATTTAGTTGTAATTTTCATTGATATAATGTAATCAGAAGTTTCTAGTTAATGAAAAAGTAGTGTTTGCTTTTAATCTCTCTTTTATTCTTAAGCTATAAATAACAATATGTCCTATAAGCCCTACAATAAAGCTTCCTTAAGCTCTTATAGCTCTCATTGAGTCTTAACTCATGATAGAGCTCAATAGATTTAATCTTACCTAAACTTCTTAAAATCAGCTTAAAAATCTTAATACCTTAAGCATTTGGACTTATGAGCTTAATGGAAGGGGAGTCAAAGTTGGATGGACTCCCATGGACTTATACCCTAGCTTATTATTAAGCTAAGGAGCTTGAAGCTGCCTTTAATTAGGTACTCTTGTTTAGCCAGAGTAATTTGTAAGTTTCTCTTTGAAAACCTTTAATTCTAGCTTTAAATAATTGTCTTATTGCTTACTTAGTTTAGATCTGCTTATTACTTATTCTGTCTACTTATTTGTGCTTCATTGTGTTTATTTGTGCTTATTATAAATCTCTTAGCATCTGTTTTAAGTGTTATAGTCATTAGATCATTGTGTTTTCATTTCTGTCATAAACCTTGAAAAAAAACCAAAAATAGCTTAAATCCTATATATTTAAGATACTATTTAGTTTGTTAATTAGGTTAATTTAAAGTATATTTATAAGCTAGAAATTACCTGGTCTTTATTTAGTTTTAATCAATGGATTTGCATTTCAAAGCTCTTCTTAAATCTGTCATGTCCTAAAGGGGTGTTTGGTTTAAGTTGGTTTGACCACAAAAAGTCAAAACTAGTTGGTAAAAGTTTTTCAAACAGTTGAGTTTTTTCTTAAATAACAAGTTTCAAAAAGATTTCAAAGCTTAGTTTGCTGATTTTCAAAAGTTATGGCTTATAATGATGACCTCGGCATCAGGGTACCTTGTGCCTTTCTTTTTGCTTGTGAAATTTTGATCCAAAGCCCTTAGGGCTTGGATTTTGCTTGCATTGTGTTTATACACATTAATTTGAGTGTGTTTAAAGTAATAGTACCCTTAAGGAAGCCTGCATTTGAGTCTTTGTGGTATTGCCAATTGCACCAGCAGTACTAACATAAGTTAGTACTGCTGATATTTAAGCCCAAATTTAAGCTAGCAATGTTCGGATTTAGTAGCTTATCTTTAAGTATTTTATAGTTTAGTTATAGCTTAATATAGATTAAGACTTACATTTTATTTTCTAGCTTATTGTCCTAGCTTAATTTGCTGTCAAAAAGTCATAAAAACCAAAACATACCAAAAATAAGCAGTTTAGTTAGGTTCTTCTTAAGTGCTTAGATTTGTTGCTAATTAAAAAATCAGAATAGTAGGTTGTCATTAGGGATTAATGGTTAGGTTATCTTCAAAAATTTAGCTTCTGAATTAGTTTTTTGAGCATTTGAGCTTATTTTACTTTTAAACTTTTTATGTCATTTCCTGAGTTTAGCATTTTCATCATCAATTTCAGTTGGTTAAAATTGTTTCTAGGAAAATTAGCTTTTCATTTCTAGGTAATACACATTATAAGCTACCTAGGACTTCTTTTGTTTTCAAATATAAGCTTCATTTGAGCTTTTTACAAGCTGTTAAGTAAAAACCAAAGGAAAAAGCCACTTTCTGAGAACAGCTTATAAATAAGCTGTTTAAGAGCTTATTAGTGGGGTTTCAGACCATAGTGCTTTTGTTAAAGTTGTTCTCCCCAGCTTATTTTATAAATTTGCTTACTATAAGGTATTTGCAGAAAAAGCAACTTTTTTATTTCAACCTATTTTGAAGCCTAAAATGGACTTAGTTGAAATCGGGTTAAGGTTCAGGGTAGGTTATGTAATTTTTATTTTGCTTGTTTAACTTAGTTGATCCTTGTCATTTTTTTTTTTTTTGTTTTTTTTTTTTTTTGTTTTTTTAGTAGTGTAATTGCCTTGATAGACCTTCCAAGGATTAACACCATTATTCCTTAGATAAGAATTAATTAGTTTAAATTAAGTTTTTAATAGTAAATAGGTTTTAGTATTTTAATAAGTTTTTAATTAATGTTTTTTATAAAAAGTGAACAAATAGAGGCTTTATTATTTTTTATAAGATTTCTGCACTTTTTATTTATCTATTTTAATTTTTATAAAACTTTTAGGATTTTATTTTAAAGAGTTTTATTATTTTTATAGTTTTTTAATTAGAATTTAAATCTTAGAAAAAATCATATCTTTTAATCTAAAAATCCAAAAATAGAATTCCTTTTTCCTAAATTTTCTTTATTAACTTATTTTACTTAGGAAAAATAAATTTCAATTTTTTTTCTATTTTTTTTATTTTTATTATTTAATTAGAATTAAATAGTTTTTAAGTAATAAAAAAATTCAAAAATAATCAAAAAAAAATAGTTTTCTTTTTCTTAAAATTTTCTTTTATCCTAATTTAGGTTTAGAAACTTAGTTTGCAATTTTAGGGTTTAATTTTAGTCTATTTGCTTAATGTTCGCAGTTTTAATTTGTTTCATATTAGTTAATATGTTTAATTTTGCCTTTCTAAATTTTCAGATTTTAATGTTGCTTTTTATTTAGAGTCATGATTATCAAATCATCTATTTTCTTATTCAAATCATAATCCAAAACTACCATACCAAGTTTTTGGCGCCTTAAGAATTTCAAGTTGGAGATTGTGTTATGTTAAAAGTGTCACCTCGTAAAGGTGTCATCCGATTCGGAAAACGAGGAAAGCTTAATCCCCGGTACATTGGACCTTTCAAAATCCTTGAACGGATTGGCCTAGTGGCATATAAACTTGAACTTCCTGAAGAGCTCAGTAATGTCCACAGTACTTTCCACGTTTCTAATCTAAAGAAATGCTTATCTGACGAATCCCTTGTCATTCCAATGAAAGAGCTTCGACTCGATGACAAACTCAACTTTGTGGAAGAACCAGTAGAGATCATGGATCGAGAAGTCAAGCAACTAAAACAAAGTCGTATTCCTATAGTCAAAGTAAGATGGAACTCTAAAAGAGGACCAGAATTTACATGGGAACGCGAAGATCAAATTCGTGCCAAGTATCCACATCTGTTTTCAAACATCACTCCGACATCCAACTAAATCTCGGGACGAGATTTCTTTTAAGGGAGGGAGACTATAACAACCCATAATTTTCATCAATGTAATTATCCATCTATTAAATTAGATGCACTGTAATATCCATCTATTATATATACCACCTTTTTACAGGGAAATTTTTGCTTTATCTCATTATGCAACGTAACTTGCATCTCTAAAGTAAACGAGCTCACGCAACCTCTACCAATGCCATCTATATCTATGTTTATATCATGTAAACATCCTAATATGTCAAGTCAATGTTCTAATATCATTTTTACCAAGTACATTATCCATTTAACATACCATTTGCAACGTTTATATCAAAACCCTAATTATATGTAATGTATACATATAAAATGAATCTGCAAGTCTTTAAGCATGTGTACAAGTCTATAATGCACAACATTTGAAATATAATTTCCCTTTAAGTCAATGTACAACTCATTTAAGCTTAATGTACAAATCCATGAAGCACAAATTTAAACTTTGCCATTTTCCCTCCAAATTCATTCTAGTTTCTTACCACCTTTTAATCACAACATACAAACACTCAATTCACAACTTCTAAACCCTAAATCGTCCTAAAACCTTAATCTAAAACCCTAAACCCTAAACAAAACCCTAAAACCCTAATTTCATTTTAAACCTAAAATTAAACCCTAAACCTTAACCCTAAACCTTAAACCTTAATCCTAATTCCTAATCCTAACACTAAACCTTAATCGTAAACCCTAAATTATTCTTAATCGTAACCCTAAACCTTAATCATAAACCTATTTCTACCCAAAAACCCTAAATCTTAAAACCATGATCCAAACGCCCCTAAATCCTAAACAAGCACCTTAAGCACCACTATTTCATCACCATGACCTCACTAAGCAACCACCCTAGCACCTACCTCACACCACCATCATCACCACGTCACCAACTTGGGCACCAGGGTAGTTTGTCACCTCCTTGGTTAGCCGTGACCTTTCACCACCCTTCACCTTTCACAGTTATCTTCCTAGCTTATAAGAATCACCATATAGCCTCATTTAGTCACCTCAACTAGCTAGGACACTAATCAAACACCAAAACTTAGGCACCAAGCCCATTCGAACCTTATATAAACCGAAACATACACACTCTTTTAAACACACCTCAATTCTTCATCACAAACATAAATGGAGCTCTAAACCAGACCAAGGAAGATCAAATAAGGAACAACTCAGCAAATTTGAAGTCAAGAATCAAGATAAGGAAGCCCTTGAAGTCGTTTCTAGGCGTACGAACCCAAAACCCTCTTTTTGACCCATTTTAGCTCAAGTAAGCTCAAAATCTTGTTCCATAAACTTATAATCTGTTTTAAATCTTTCATAAGGTTTGTTCAATCCTATATAAACTCTTGTTTGATCCCTTGAACCACAAACCCATGTGTTTTTTTATTAAAACCCTAAAAACGACCCATTTTGATTTTCTAGCTAACGAATCCTTTTTCTAAACTTTTGTTACGTTAGAACATCTTATTTTAGCTTATTCTAATAAGCTATAACCTGAAAATATCATTTGGAACCCTAAAATAAGCTTGCATGGCTTTTTGGACTTGATTTGTAAATCATTTCCATGCAAGGGGTATATATCGTAACTATTTGGAAATTAACAAGTACAAGGGTTAATCCTGCCATATTCCTAAAGTTATAACTATAAGGACCTATCTTGCCAAGTTTCAAAGTTAAAGGTTTAAATTATATATACTTTATATATAAAGGACTAAACTTGTAAAAGTTTATAAACCAAAGGTATATATTGCCATTTTTGTATTCTTAAAAATAGAAAATATAATATTTTTATATATAAATTGAATAAAAATAATATTAATATAAAAAAACTCCAATTTTATTAAAACACATACATTTATCCGCTATTATCAACGATCGACGCATTATAAAACTAATTAACAGTCGAGGGGGGGGGGGGGGGGGGGGGGGGGGGGGGGGGGGGGGTGTTTTATATTGTTAACAGTAATTTATCATCGACTAGCTTTTGAAGAAACATTAAAATCTTATCGTATCACGTTACTAGGGAATTCTATGTGAGGGGTTATTCGGGTATACGTTTTAACGAGTTTGCTGGGTTTACGATTTAAAGTGCACTGACTCCTTAAACGATACTACATGGCCTCTGGATTACGATAGCCTGAACAGTGATACAATATTTCCATAAATTCATAAATCAAAGCAATACGTTAAACTTTATAAAGTTTTGAAACATAAACCATCACACTAAGACTTGACATATTACCCCAGGTCGCGTGACGAGGCCATTACTTTCACTTGATATGCTTTTGCCATCATTCAGATTTCCCAGTTAAGGTGAGCTCAAAGCCTCGCACTTTAAATCTTCTAATGTTTTCATAAACCCGCGAGGGGGATAAATGCTATAAACCATGAATACAAGTGTTTTTCCAACTGTATGCTATCCTGATATATTATTGCCTAAGTCCTTACTTTTGCCATTAAGACCCCACTATCATGAACTGTTAATTACTTTTCAGAGTAAGCGCGAATGATGTGAATAGATCTATTTGGGACTAAACTTCCCCGTTGGTGTACTTATACTTTCTGGTAACCAAACGCACTTCATTTAAATCACTATGCGGGTGTTTGGCAAAGGCACCCGTTGGGGCAACATCTTGTGATTATTAATTATCTCAAGGTCTCGGTATCATGAGCTTAGGGAAATAATACTGTTTTATATAATAATTATACTCATTGCAATTATTACACTTATGGGTGTATAACAACGTAACCCACTATTGAACTTGTATTCAAACTGTTTACCATAAACTTATGAATTTCACTTAACCATTGTGTTGATCTTTTTAGCATGTTTATCTTAGGTAATTGAGCATCACATGGCACGGAGTGGCACGGACTTGAAGATGGCTAAATTGTTATCATTCAAACTTTATGTTTCTAGATGTTGGGACCTCTCTCTTTTTGTAAAACTCTGATAAATAAATGAATGATAACTAAAATTTCCAAAAACGTCTCTTTATGAGTCGTTTTCTATGATTATGACCGTTGTACTATGAAGTAATACCCCAGATTAGCTTCCGCTGCTATATTTGTCAAAATGGGGGTGTTATATATTGATATCAAGAGCCACTGTTATAGAGAACAAGGTTGAAACCTTAATTATAACTACTTTTCTTTTTCCATCCAAGAAAGTCCTCCGTGCCACTACATCTCCCGAATAGTATGTAAAGTACATAACTATTATACTATTATATAAATAACTTATGTTATTTACCTCTGGGTTGTTAGCAGAGTGATGTCTTCTCCCAACCACCCTACTTTCGATATTAAGGATGATTTTTCCTCTAACTTTCTGGACCATATCTCGGCTTTACCGGACTATGTCCCAGCTTTACCAGGATATACTTATTCTAGCTCTTCAAATAACTTATTTGGTTTAGTTCCAATAGCTTCACCAACTCTTTCACTTTTTAATGATGACCCCTATATGAAGGTCATGCATGCATATTATGTTGAAAAATATCCTATTCTACCGCCAACTATTATGCCTCCATCTTCAATGCTATCTCCAATGTTTAATTCTTAAGAATTCTTTCTTCCTGAGGAATTATTGCCACTTAAGAAACGAGGCCGTGACTGATCATCCTCCTCTACTTCTGCCCGTAAGACAAGTCTGGAACGTCACGAGGAGCAAATTGAGGAAATTTTGAATCACCTAGATGAACTATCTCTTGACCGCATTGAACACATAGAAGATAAAATAGAAGGTCTTAGAAAAGGTCAGGTGATCATACAACAAGATTTTGAAAATCTGGAAGCTGAACTCCAAAAGGCTAGTGCTCAAATTGCTAAACATCAAAGAAAGCAATTGGAAAATAATAGCAAGATTTCTCTGGCTCGCTTTATTATGATCTTTGTTTACCTACATTCGGCCATACTGGCTTAATAACACAAGAATTGATTAAATTTTGTGTTTAAGGTTTAAAAGTGGTTATTGGTTTGAGTCTAGGTAAGTCTAGGTATTTCCGGGGTGTGTCTAAATGTATTTTATTGCGAAACGTAAGCCTTTTACGTGACCAATAAAAATAAAATACGCAGAGTCATTAATTATCTTCTTAAAAATTATATAACACTTGATTGATGTAAACCTTAATTTATTTGGTGACCGTTTACATTGAATGATTATTTCTAGTCTACGCGATTTAGCTTTAAAAGTTAAATTAAAAGTAAACGCGTATCGGACCAAAATAAATAGTAACGAATAATAGGAGTCGTAAAATGACCTGAAATTGAGAAATGTTACAGTCTCCACCCGTTAAAAGAGCTTTGTCCTCAAAGCTTAAGACCTTGTAGTGGATGACGAAGCCCGGTTTGTGAAAAGCTATGGGTATTTCTGTTTGAACGAATCTTCACGTTCCCAGGTGAACTCAGGACCTCTCCTAGAGTTCCAGTGAACCTTAACTAATGGTATCCGACTTCGCTTTAATCGTTTGATCTCCCGTTCCATGATTTCAACGGGCTCTTCCACAAACTGGAGTTTATCATCAGCGTGAATTCCTTTCAACGGCATGGCCAATGGTTCGTCAGCGTAACATTTCTTCAGATTAGACACATGGAAAGTATGGTGAACCCTGCTCAACTCTTGAGGAAGTTCCAGCCTGTAGGCAACCTTCCCAACCTTGGCTAACACCTTGAAAGGTCTGACATATCTCGGGTTTAACTTGCCCCGCTTACCGAATCGTACAACCCCTTTCCAAGGTGAGACCTTGAGCATAACCCTATCCCTAAATTCGAACTCCATTGGCTTTATCTTTAAATTAGTGTAGCTCTTTTGTCGGTCCTGAGCAGCTTGAATTCTCTGCTTGATCAGGACGATCTTTTCCGTTATTTCTTGGATCATTTCCAGACCAGTTAGTAGAGCTTCTCCAACTTCGGCCCAACACACAGGTGATCGACATTTTTGGCCATAAAGTGCCTCATAAGGTGCGGCCTTTATGCTAGCGTGATAACTGTTGTTATACGAAAATTCGGCTAATTGTAAATGCTTAACCCAGCCCTTTCCAAAATCGATCACGCAAGCACGTAGCATGTCCTCGAGAGTTTAAATAGTCCTCTCGCTTTGACCGTCGGTTTCTGGATGATATGTTGTGCTCATACTCAGATCTGTACCCAAAGCTTTATCAGAATGTCCTCGATAGGAAGCGGGGAGGTACCATGCCCGGCCCAATTAATTGGAAGTCGAGTGTCCCATAATGTCGTCACTTGCGAAGTGTCTGAGCGGCGGAGGTGTTGCTATGGACAGTACAGAGTGGGAATTCTGAGCTCCGCATACAGCGGGGGCGGAGCAGCATGTGGTTAGGACGTTGTAGGTTGGTGGTTTGTGAGTTGGTCAGGGGCGGGGCGGGATTTGTAGCCTGCGAGGCTATTGGTATTTATATATTGGTGTGTGAGGTAGATGAGCGAGATCCGGAGCCTCGTATTTCGTCGGTGTCGTTCTATTCAAGTGGGCTAATGTCTACATGTATCCGGTCTTGGCTAGCTCTTGATAGTTGCGTATCTTTATATGTAGTGAGGGCGGAGGACGAGGGTGTGTGGTCTTAGGGGCTGGGTTCGTTGGTAGTAGTGGTGGAGGTGAACAGAACATGGAGGGTATCAGGAGTTGCGTTGGGTGATTGGGGGTGATATGGAGTTATACTGGTGAGGTGCGTGATTGTGTAGGAGTTACGATATGTATATGTTAGACTTGTTGATAGAGTGTGAACTACTTGGGATTAAGGGGTGGTGAGGTGGGAGGTTTTAGGTCGGATGGAGTATGATTTCGGTGATACTATTGACAGGTGTTGTCTGGTGGGGATTGTGTGGACACAGGTGAAGAGGAGAGTGTGCGGTTAGGGGAGGAGAGAGGAGGTTGTGTATAGGGGTCTATATAGTGTGTTGGCAGGGTTTAGGGTGGGTATAGCTATATGAGTAGTAAGTATTTCATGGCGGTGTGATGAAATTCGGCAGTGGTGTGGTATATATCTGGGAGTAATCTGTGATGTTGTGTTGGGTTTGGTGGGGGGTGTGGTGGTTGGTATATGAGGGGGTAGAGTATTCTTGTAATAGGCGGGATACAGGGGTTGGATTAAGATGATATTGTTTCGTGGACGTTTGGTGGTGAGGAGGCGAGTAACAGTCGGGCTATGTTAGTGTATGGATGAGTTGCGTTTAATGGGCAAGAGATTGGGTGACTTGTACAGGATGCTAGGGGTAAGTCTATGTGGCGGGAATGAGTGTGAGCAGAATCTGCTTGTGTTATCTTCTGTGAGAGGGTCTCGTTATGGTTGAATCTTAGGGCGTCGGTGGGGATATAGGGAGAGGGGAGGATGTGTTATGTTGGGGTTATACAGGGCGATTAGATGGAGGGACTTAAGACGATTTTCTGGCTTAATGATGGTGATAGTGTTTAGTGAGTAGCGCGTTAGTGAGGAGATTGCGTGAGTGTAGTATTGTGGGTGGAAGTAGTGCGTGGGGGGGGGGTTTTGGGCGTGATTCTGGGGAATGTGAGGGTAAGGGAGTAGTTCAGGATATTGTACACTCTCCTATATGTGTATCCGATCTGGTGGTGGGAGAGGTGTAGAGGTGGAGTTACGATCGGCGCTGCTTGACTCTGGAGATATTTAGGAAGAGCGGGGGTAGGAGCGCGTGATTATACAATGATAGGAGGTTTAGGTGGTGGAGGTGGATGTGTAGGCGGAGTCTGTGGATTAAAGCGTGGATAACTATGGGTGGTTTTATATCTTGCTTGGGGGTGGGGAGTAGGGTGTAGGGAGGGTAATAACCGTTGTGGGTTGTATATTGAAAAGTACGGGGTTAAGAGGGATCTGTGGCGTGCGAGTTGATCTTAGGGAGACGAGCTGAAGGTGGTGATAGAGATTCTGTGTTAAATAGGCGCTTTTTGGGCTCGGCTTGATAGAGGTAAGGTGGAGAGGAAGAGATTGGAATTTTATATAGCGAGGCATATCTATAGTAGATGGCATTGTATGTATATATCTTCTGGTGAGGCGGGTGGGTAGCGTGCTCTAGTAGTAGCGAATATTTCTATCATGCAATTAGACATGTTTCAACAGATTTGGTATGTCTTGTCTATATCTAGGGTCGGCGCGGCGCGCGAGGTGTATGGGGGGTGACAAAAGCATAAGATCTTGAGATAGAGAAGATAATCGAATCTGTCGTCTCTGGTGCAGCATTTGCAATCTACGTAGGTCTCAAGAAGTGGTGTGAGAAAGTAATGTACGCATTATGGCGTGTTCTGTAACGAGTGTATGAGATAGGGAGTTGATAGGTGGATGTAGCGGGGTTTCTGAGCTACGCGCTCTCGCTCCGTGTGTAGGGCAAGAAACAGCGACTGTATCTCTAGAGGAAATTATGAGTATGTGGTTATATTTGCCGGATTGTGTGATATATGTTATGGACAACGTGAAGTGTGTTGTTGTGGTGTGATAGTATAGTGATGTGGATGCAGGAGTGGAGTGGTGGGGGGATACTCGGATGTTGGCTAGCGTGAATTGATGGTGGAGTCTAGCGCGATGTGCGGGCGCGGAGAAGGTGGCTTGAAGGGTATCGAGGGTTGAGCCCTTTGTTATGACAAGAGTGACTCGGATCGGTTTGAGAGCGTATTTATTGACAAGGGGTAGGTAGAGTGTGTTTGAGATAGGGCGCGCTGTTGGATAGGTGTTGTTAGCAGAGTTATTGCTGTGACTTCGAGCTGAGATGGGTGCTTGCTCTCTGAATCATCTGCGGATACTGGGTGGTATTCTGGTGTTTGGGTCTCGACGAGGGGGAATGGATGCAAGTTTCTGCGTGATTTGCGTGATCGCGGGGAAGATGCCGTGATATTCATGGATATGGAGGGAGGTGATCATCCAGGAGGTGGAGTAGAGCTATGGGTTGGGCGGCTGAAGGGGGTAAGTATGGTCTTTAGTGGAGTTAGCTGGAGACGGATGGTTAGTGGAGGGGTGTGTGTCTTAGGGTGAGAGGGGGAGCGACGTTAGGGCGATGGCGGGCGAGCAGGTCTGCAGGAGTCTATGCTCAAGTGTGTAGTACATAGGTTGCCACGTGGTGTTATTTCTGCGATGTCTAGGGGGCTGTGTGTGACAGATTGGAGCGGGTGATTTAGGGAGAGGATTGAGGGAGGGCTCAGAGATGGAGCTATTGATACTAGTCGGAGGCGTGGTGGCTCTAGGATGGCGTTATATCGCAGGAGTCTGTGTGACGTTGAACGACGCAGATATTGGCGTTTCGGGTAGATGACGGGGGGATGTAGGCCAAGCTGGATGACAGACACGAAGAGGCTGCTTGTAGAGCGATGTGAATGCGTTCTAAAAGTGTGGTGCCTGTTTATATCGGCTGTCTTAACTGTATGGCTTAACTGTGCGTTTGGTGTGATGGTTCGTGGCTATTGGGCAGGATTGGGGCTTATGGGCGATAGCGTTTTCTTGGACTCTGTAGTGGTGTGCGCGCGTAGTTCGTAGGGTCAGCGGGGGCGGTGTTGTGTTGATATATGCATTGGTTTGGTTCATTGGAAGGGGGTGGGTTTGCGTTGGTTCCTGGTAGTAGGGCGGTGTGTTAGACATGTGCCTGGAACTTGCGGTGGCCCGGCGGCAAGCAGGCTTCTGTGTGTGATCTGCAACTTTCGACATAAGTGCTTCGAGGATGATCGGTGTGGTTCAGGCCGATGTTAGAGGAACGTGTGGTTCGGGGGCGAATGGGGGTGAAGCGGAGCTCGTTATGGTGTATGGGTAGGTGGGGAGAGGGAGGAGGGGGGGTGGTGGAGAAGGGGGGATTCGGCGGGACCGGCTCGGGAGGATTGAGTGTGAAGGTGGGAGTAGTGCGGTGATTTTCGCTCATGACGTTGCGTGTGTTAGAGGTGCTCTCGAGTATGCTGTACCTATGACGGCGCATGCTCGGGGCAGCTAGTTATGCGGTGTGAGAGAGAGGTTGTTTTGGGTGGAGATAGGGGAAGGAGAGGGAGATGGGGTGGTTAGCTTTATTAGGCACTTGGGCGCAAGCTGGAGTTTGATGGTTCAAGGGGATATGGGTGGTGGTGGGCGTGTGAGCGACAGAGTATGGGGTGGGTCAAGTATAGAGGTACCCGTCGCTTGGTGATGCTGCGATATGGTTAATAACGGAGTTATTGAGCCTGACGGGACAGGATCGTGGAGGGGGTGTAGGAGCGGTGAGGAATAGGAGCTTGTCGAGCGTGGGATGCGGATAGGCGATGGATAGTAGAGGTTCTTTGCACAGCGCGGAGTGGCCGGGTGAGGAGTCTAGGGCGAGGTAGCGTATTTGTGATTAGAATGGCGCGTGACGCTGGGGAGGAATTGGGGGGGTAGTGAGGCCTGCGTACGTATCGCTGTCTCTGCGTGTGTGGATAGGTGTGGTGAAGGACGCATGTGTGCGTGTGGAGGATGAGGGTGATGGGGTAGAGGTCTAGGGGAATGCGGTATGGCGGGAGTGTGGAGCGCGGTAAGATTGGGGTGATGGGGGGATGTCTGAGGATGCGATGATGGGGGTTTATTGAGGAGATGGAGTGTGGATGATAGGAGCTAATGGAGGCGGGCAGTTTGTGGGTGAGTCGTTTCTGTTATGGTCTCGCGTCGGGTTGTGGTATTTCGTCTTCCAGAGGAGTGGGGGGAGGAGGTCGGGGAGCTGGTGAGGGGGGATGGTGCGAGCGAGATGTATAGATGTGTTTGGTGTTGCCGAGGGGTCTTTGTGGGAGGCTGTACTTAGTGACTGCATGCTGTCCGAGTTTGTGTTTGGCTTGTCTGTGGGGGGGTTGGGGGGTGTTGAGGGGGGGTGTGGGGGGTTGGGGGTTTGTGTGGTTGTGTGTTGTCGTGGGTTTGGGTCCTGTTCCTGATGGGTGCAGACTGCTAATCGAGAGTCTATGGCCAAGCTGAGGTGGGTTGGCGCAACTGATGTATATTGCGCTAGCGAGTGATTATTGTGGCCTTATCGTACATATTTATATGGTGGCGTGCGCGTCTCTAGAGTCAAATTTTCTGGGTATGAGTTAGAAGCTCTTAGAAACTGGGTAGCAGTTGTTGTGGGGGTTTGGTGGCTTCTGTGAACCGATGGTGTGGTTAAGCTGGGTTATATAGTTCTTGTTCTGATTCTGATATCGAGTAGGTGATGGATGGAGGCTAGCGCAGTTGTCTGCTTTATGGAGGAGAGGGAGAGGTCTCGACTAAAAACTCTCTGGCAAAGTCTACTCAGCTGTGAGTTTTGTGGGGAGTTCGGTCGGTCTTAGCTATTATGGATGTTATGGATTATATATAGGGGGTGATATACTGGATTCTGACTTTGAGTGTTCCATCAGGAGCAGTGTGGGCAGATTAGGTGCCACTTTGAGAAGGTGATTGTTGGTGTGTCCATCCCTGCGTAGGTTTTTGTCTGGGAGCAGGCGTTGATGTGGTAGTTGTGTGTCGTTCCGTGTTAGACAATTGGGATGTTCTAGTGATCGTTTAGTGTTTAGGATTTTGGACGGTGCTGTGTGCTTGTCGTTGGTAATGTATTTGAGAGGAGTTGTTGATTCTAGTTGTTATTGTGTGAGTAGTGTTGAGAGGTGTAGGGTGGTCTCGATTGAGAGGTGTTGTGTACTAGGCGTGTAGTGGCGTCGTGAATGCCGGGATAAGTTAAGGATGGTTTTAGAGTGAGATCTGTGGTGATTAGTCCTTTCCTTTGCGTGTGAGGTCTAGGAAGATATGGGTCAGCTGTGCTGGACGGGGGGCGCAGTGAGGGCCTAATAGGGTGGATATTGGAGGAGATGGACGGGTGAGGATGCTTTCTGAGTCAAGGTAGGCTCTTGGGTATAACTTTCCTGGGGGCGAAGCAGGGGAGGTCGTCTTGTATCGCCAACGTGTCGATGTGGGGTGTTATGCGAATTGTGTGCACTTAGCTGAGAAGTTTTGATGCAAGTAGATGTGCTAGGAAGGAATTTTTATGAGTTCAGTTGAACAGCCCTTGGGTTGTGACTCAGTCTATACTTTAGTGATGTGGGAGGCCGGGGGAGATGGGCCGAGGGAGTAGAGTATCGTTCTTCAAGCGGATATGTTTTGAGCGTGAGGAGCTGTGTTAACGAGCTAGCGAGCGGTAGGCGTCGTTTGGGGTGAATTGTAGTCGGAGAGTGCGATTTGAGTGTGTGGGGTATGAGGGAGGGTGTCGAGTTTTGCTGATATCAGATGAGGGGGTCTGTCTGGTATGTAAGGGTGTTGTAGCGGGGGATATACAGTATAGCGATGCTAACCGCTGTCTCTTGTTATATCTTATTTGTCGAGTTTTGGAGCATCTTTGAACGGTTTCGTAGATTGCTTCCGGTTAGTATCCGAGTGGTAACGGTTTGAGGTCATTCTCTGTACTCGGATTGTCTCTGGCAGTGTGTCAGAGTCGAACAAACATGCTTTTTTGGCTGGAGGCGGGTAGATGAGTCGTTGCGGTTGTCTTATATGTCCGGTAGAGTCAACTAGTCTTATGATTATATTAGGGTAGAGGTGCTCTCTCGAGCCAGGCTTGCTATATCTGTTATGGGAGGTAAGGCATAGAGGGGTACAGCGGAAGCGCGATGGTTGGAGTTCGGATATATAGGGTATCTCTTGGTATGGGGGCGGGTCTTCCGCAGGAAAGATTTCAGCTGGTAGCGGTATATGTTGTATGTCTATTAGATTGGTGTGATATCAGTTTCTCTGTTATCCAGAAATTCTATTATTATAGAGAGGCTTGGGTGCATGCTAGTAAAACAGGTATTGCTTATGGAAATAAAGGTGTGCTTCTCGGCGATGTTCTGTGTTCGAACTGGCCTAGAGTGGGCGAGGATGTTTCTCTATGAGAGTGACTATATGGTGGGTGAGAGGACATTTGAGGGCGTATCTATTAGTGTAGGTCGGGTTAGGAGAGAGTGGTTGGCCAGAGGAGTCTTGGGACGTACTGGCTTGATTCAATCTGTAAGGTTGCGGTGGGGTGGGTGTAGTCCGGCAGTGCGAGGTGTAAGTACCGATGGTAGTCTCTGGAGGTGGGGGCATCTGGTGAGCGGGGTAGTGTGGTTCTGCGGGGGATCTTAGTAGGAGGGAGATGTGGTCAGGCGTATGTAGGACGGCGTGTAGACGGGGGGAGCTCGGAGCATCAGGAGGGTTTTCCTCGCGTGTTGTGGTGGTGTAAGATCGGGAGTGGTGGGGGGCTCTTACGGCGAGCTGAGCGAGCTAGGGGTCGTTAGGGTGAGGAGTCTTAATGGATCACTTAAGTGGAGCGAGGTGGAGGAGGTGGAGCTCAGGAATTTATAGGTATGTTGCCTGGGTAAGGGGTTGTCTGGGGTATTTGCGGTTGTGTTGGTCGTGTATATCGGTAATGCAGTTATCAGGTTGGGGGTGAATTGGGAGTGGGGTTAATATGCAGTGGTGCTGGGAGGGTGAATCAGCGACATATCTCGAGGCGGACCACTGTGGTGGATATGTCTCGAGGGCGTTGAGTATGGGGGTGGAGAGACGTGCACCCATCGTTGCAGGGAGCGATGGCGATTAGCGCGATCTGATGGATAGCAGCGCGTCATTCAGCGAGGTGAGAGGTGAGGGTGAAGGGAGACTCAAAGGGGAGAGGGCATATTTGGACGGCGGTATGAGAGACATTGAGTTTGCGAAGGGCTGTGCGGGTGTCGCTGTATGGTCTGAGAGGGGACTGTCTTAGGTGTACTTCTTGAGGCGAGGGACTTATGGAATGGGAATATCAGAGTGTAGCTCGTGGGCGCGCGAGGCTATCTTCTCGGGTCGATTTGTCGGATATGTGAGGGGAAGGGTGTATGTGTGGGGGTGTGTGTGGGAGTACACGCGGTGGATCTTATTAGGTTTATGGAGAATGTGTAGTAGTGTGCGGAGGCATGCTGTGGGGTGTGCGTGTTCTGCGGCGCTGTGGTGGAGAGTATTGTGTGTGTCATCAGGGGTTGTGGGATGATGAGATGTTCCCAGGGGCTGAGAGTCTGGTTGTAAGGTGGGGGTGAGAGGAGGTCTAAGTCCGTGTTTATAAGAGTCAAGATGATGTACGGTTGCAGGGAGCCGTGGGTATCTGTGGTAAGATTCTCGGCGTATAGGGAGCGCGATTCTAAAGATCCTAGGTATCTATGATATCTTAAGGGAGTGCAGATCTCAGGAGGGAGATGCGGTTAGTGGCACATATTCAGCTCCCTAGGGGTGAATGTATCACTTTGGGGGGGACGTTTTTAGATCTCTCTGTCAGCCGTTCTCACTGACTGGCCGGAAGTGTATAGCGTTATAGGGTCGGCGGGTTGATAGGGATATGATGTAGGGAGCCGTCGTTGTGATCTCTATAATTGGGGAGACGATGGAATAGTGCGGAGAGGAGGGGTGCGTTGGAGAGTGTCTAGGTGCGTGCGTGGAGCTACAGCTTTTTTGTCGTGGGGGTGCCGAGGGGGAGAGAGAGATAGGTCTATTATGTGTAGGTGTGTGGTTAGAGATGGCTGTATCTTATGGAGGGGGGGTGGTGTTCGGGGCGCGCTGGGTATTAGGTATGGGAGTTGTGCGCGAGGTTGGGTAGAGAGGATGGCGAGTGCGAGATGGACGAGAGATATGTGCGTGGGCGGGGGACGCGTGTGGTAGCGATGGGCGGGTATTATACTAGTGCGGTGAGGGAGAGTCAGACTGGTGGAGCTAGAGGTGGCTATCTGGTGTGCATGCTGTTGCGCGTGGAGCTTATAGGCGCGTTATGGCGTGAGCGTGGCGCGGGATGGAAGTCTGGATGGGGGGTGTCAGGATATCTATTGAATCTACAGGAGGACCAAGTCCGGTCGGGATATATTGACGGTGGAGGGGAGTATCGTTCCAGTTTTTATATTAGATTTATGAGGATTTTTAGGTCAGTCTTACTTCGGTTCAGGCGGGCGGGTAGGGGCGTGGAGGAGTATGGGAGAGGTGCTTCACGAGGGAGGTCAAGCGAGAGGCGAGAGAAGAGGAAGTGGAGTATCTGGTCGGCGGGAGGCATTATGTCTGGTCTAGTGGCGACAGATGTAAGGCGAAGATGGTGCATATGGATGAGCGGAGTTGATCGGGCAAGGTCGTAGGTCGGGGCGGGGGGAGTAGGGGACTGGAGTTGCCTGGGAACACGTCAAAACTACAGGGATAGGGGATGATTGGTCAGATGGGTAGGCTGAGGATGTGGGGACATTGGCGTCGTGATTTTATGGGGGGATATTGTCATAGTGGAGTGGGATGGGATGTTGAAGTGGGGGGCAGCTGATGGGGATAGGAGTGTGTCTTATACGCGTTCTGTGGGATAGAGTACGGTGTTGATATTTTTGTGGGGGAGTCTTTATGGGGATCGTGTTTGGAGTGTTTTGGGTGGAGGAGCCTGTGTGTCATGCGCGTCGTATTATTCGGATCTATTGGTGCGTAGTATCTAAGGGAGGGGGGTGTGTAATCGCTAGTTGTATGGAGGGTGGAATTGGAGGGGTCGGTGTCATATATGTTAGGCAGGCATATAGAGTGTCGAATGAGGAGGGAGAGTGAGAGTATGAAAGGAGTGAGGGGGGGCGGGGTCGGGGTGTGAGTTGACAGTCGGTTATGTTCTTATGTGAGTATGAGGGCAGAAGGACGGGATGACTAGCTAGGCTGTCTGGAGACGATGAGAGGGCGTGTGGGGGTATAGTAGGGGGATACAGGGTGGAGAATGATGGCTCTCTTGGAGAGCGCCGGGGAGCGGGGTTGGTGAGCTAGTTTGCTGGATGGGTTTGGGGTGGTGCGGAGTGTATGTGATTCTAGGGGATGGCGAGTTGGCGGCCGTAGAGGCCGGCGAGGTGAGGTGAGTCTGGGGCTGTTCTTGATTGCTGCCCGTTGCTTTCCCTGAGAGGAGCGAGATGGTGTGTGAGTGGGTGTGAGTGTAGGGCGTGTTGGTGTGGGAGCGTGTCGGTGGGAAATTCTAGTGTGACTGGTTAGGGGGAGTAGTGTGCGAGGAAAGGTGGTCCCGAGGTTATAGTTAATTCAGGAGTCACACTATGGCGGGTGGCGGGGATCGCGCATAATCGGATTATCTCTTGGCGTGGAGAGTGTGGATGTGATTCATGGTTATATAGGACTTTGTTCCGAGGTGGTGGTGCGTGGGGCTTCTGTATGGCTTGATTGTGTTTTATCGGGGATGGGCAGTGTGTTGTTAGGGGGGGGGGTACATCGGGGAGAGAGTGGACGCTGAGGCGCTAGATTATGGTGCGAGGGTTATGTTCAAGTATGGTGCGAGCGAGATAGAAGGCATACAGAGTCTGCTGTGGATTAGTTGATGAGGTGTGGGCGTGTAGTCGGCATTATGTGTGTACAACAAAGAGGGTGTGGTGGATGTTATACGCGTCTCGTTGAGTCCGGTAGAGGGGTGATTTCTGCCAGCGAGGAGAGTTGTCAGGGCATGCAGTGAGCTTTTTGTCACAGTGCCGTGTGTCTAGGTCATCCCTTTACGTTACGTATGGTTGTTAGGGGAGAGTAGTGTTGGGAGAGATGGATATGGGAGGATTGTTAGGTATATTTTGGTAGTGGTGTGGAGGGAGGATTGATTCTGATGGTTCTCTACGTGTGGGGTGAGTTTGGTGTGGGTACTGAGCTTTAATGGGTTGTGTAGGAGTGTTGTGGAGGATTTAAGAACAGGTATGATTGCTCGGATATGTATGGTATGGGTTGAGACACATCTAGTGGATGCTGATTACGAGGGCGTTCTCTTAGGTATTGTGTTACGGTCTGTAGTGCGACAGCGGGATGAGGTTTATGAGTGCAGATGTGATTGGAGCGATATGGGGGGAGTGTCGCGGAGAGTGTAGCTCTTCTGGAGGTGTGGTGCTATGTGTTAGAGAGTGCGGTGGGCGTTGTCTGCAGTCTAGGGTGAGGTTTTATGATAGAGAGGGAGTGGGGGCTTCTCTGGAGTGTTATTAGGGTACTACGCAGGTGGAGGCCGGCAGTCAGGGGAGTGGGAGCATGGTGGCGGAGTGGGGAGAAACCCTATCGGGATGGCGTACGGAGGAGGGCGTATTGCTTGGTCTGGAGGTTGGACGTTATTTGCGATCTGGATGATATTTTGTTGTGCAGCCATGTGAGTCGGGGTGCGCATAATCTGATGAGTGTGTGTGCGAATAGGAGGTTAGTCATGGGATGGTGTGGCGGCAGCGGTGTGCCGTGTAAGAGCGGGGGAAAGGGGGGTTTAGTGTGTCAGGGTGCACTTGCGACGGGATGAGGATCCCTTTACGCTCTGATGACAGGTCTTATTCGGTAGGTGGAGAAACGCTGTAGTGGTTTTAGCATCGTGTGTGTTTGGGCCATCGAGTTGGGGTAATTAGTGGCGGGTGGGCGGTGCTGTTATGCTAGGTTCAGAGTGGGTGTGACATTACAATAGGGTGGAGGTAGGTCCAACGGCGTGCGGTCGAGCGATATTTTGCGGGAGCTGGTAGTGCGGGCCCGGATGGGGTGGATTGTTGATTATTATATTGTGAGTACTTATAGTGTGCTTGCGGGTCTGTATGACACCTTAGTGTGTGTTGGGGGGGGGCCTTGTGGGCGTGTCGATGAGCTCGCGCGCGGGAGGACTTGAATGCAGAGTCATCAGAGGAGGGAGGTGGGAGGGGCGCGAGAGACGGGTCGCAGGACTTGTTACGTTAGTGTGTTTTTAGCTCTATGCGTGTGGGGGCCGCGGTGAGGTTTGGGCCATGTCTACGGAGGCATGAGGAGGGGTACACTTGATCTAGCGTGGATCGGGTGTCGTTAGTCTGTCTCTAGGCGTGGGTCGGAGTTAGTGTGCCGAACGGGGGTGGGGGATTATGGGCCTGTGGGGGCGCTGTGTAGTCTCGGAGAGTGAGCGTGACAGGTGAAAGGAGGGGTTACAGAGCTTATGCAGAGTGTGAGGGAAGGGGTACGTTGGATGTAGTTATTCGGAGGTTCTCCGGGTAATAGATGTGGGGACATACGAGGGAGATGTATATGACGGCTAGGTAGGGGTGGGGCGCGCGGGTGGATTAGGTCCGGAGGTTGTGTGAGAGAAGGTTATATGGGTGACCTTCCATGGTGGATGTTGTTGGAGGCAGCGTTGGTGCTAGCGCCATGTGGGCGCGCGCGGGGGTGGATGAGGCGGCGGCGGAGGGGGGGCGAGCCGAGCGGGCGGGGGAGGAGAGGACATCGATGGCAGCATGAGGAGGCGAGAGTTGGCGGGGGGGTGTCGGTGGTGTTGTTAGCGAGGGGGCGTTATGAATGTACTATTGCCGCGGAGGATGTGTTGGTAGGAGCATTGCATGCGGGTCGGCGACACACGTGTTATACTCTGGACAGACGGGCGCTGTGAGAGTGTGCAGAGGGTGTGCTCTTGGGCTAGCGGAGCAGGTTCTTGAGGGGGGTTATTCGGGGTGGTTTTAGGCAGTACGGGCATGGAGTGAGGAGGGGTAAGGAGGCAGCAGAAGGAAAAGGCGCGGCGGTGGTGTGGGTGGGCGCACGGGCAGTGGACTGGTAGGCACTGGTTGGTTCTGGGTGCGGTGGATCTATGCGCGACTAGAGGATGTAGGGCGGTTTGGTATCGATGGGTTTATGCACAGAAGTGGCGATGTATGGTTTATGCGCGTGCGTGTGGTTGATGTGTACTGTGATGGGAATAGTAGTCGGTATGTCTGGGTGGGTTGACATTGGAGGGGGGATGGAGTCTCTGTGGTTGGGTGGGGTTTGGGGAGGAGGCAACGGGCGGGTGTGGGGGCTGGGTGAGGGAGGGTCAGCTAGATCTGGGTGATCTATGTGTCTCTGGAGATGCTGTCTGGGCGGGTCTTGTAGAGGTGGTGGAGAACGAGTCTGTCGATAGGTGAGAGGAGTGGAGATCACATTATCTATTGCTGTACGATGTCTGTTCTCAGTAAAGAGCTGGGGGGGGATAGAGGGGGCGCGTGGGTGAGGTGTGATGTTATTACTGTGTGTGAGGGTGCGACGTGGGACTGGTTCTCTCGACGTCGTGGTTTGTGGGGTGCCTTTGTTTATAGGACGTAGATCTGTCGCTTAGGTGTGTCCAAGGAGATGTAGTGTTGGGGACAGAGTGTTTTTGGTGCAGGTGTAGGTATAGGTAGCGCGGCACGTGAGTCTGGAGTATCGCGCTGTTGGGGCTCTGATATTGCGTAGGTGAGAAACTATGTCAGCGTGACTCTGGTAATCACAAGAGTGGGTCGTCATCGTAAATTAGGTGTGTGGCGGTCCGCGAGATGGTCCGATGCGTAGGGGCGGGAGAATACTGGTTAGTGAGGGGATATGCTGAGTAGGTGGAATATGACGCTTACAGGGAGGGTCTCTGACACTTCACTATCCTCGATCCTTAGTCTATGGGCTGTAGGAAGACGAATCTGTAGGAGATAGATTGTAGGAGATGAGCAGGGTAGGGTTGGTCTGAGTGGAGGTCTGGCGGGAACTCTCTGGGAGGGGCAGGAAGCAGTGTATTCCGCGGGAATGACACGAGGATAATGGGAGTGTCTATTGAGGGTATGAGTGGAGGGTGTCTGGGGCCGGACTATAGCTTTCGATGGGGGCGAGGTGATGAAGGGTGTAGGGCGTGTGGCGGATAACTGGTCGTGAGAGATGAGTGTGCAGCGTGGCTTGTGGCGTGGGTGTATGGATGTCTGGTGGGAGGATGTATGTATAGAGTGATGCGGAGACTGGGGCTAGGGACTGAGAGGAGAGTGTGTAGCGAGTGAGTGGATCAGTGGTATGGGGGTATATAGGGTGGAGGATCTGAGAGCGATCGGTCGCATCGGCGGGCCGGGGCGGTTGGTATAGTGTCGTTTTGTAGGTTCGTGGTCGTGTAGTATTTTGTTGGGCGGTTATCTGGAGAAGTAGGTTATGGGTCGAAGTGCGCGTGAGGCGGTATATATGATCAGTATATCTCATCAAGGTAATGTATGATCTGCGAGGGGGGAGGGGAGTGAGTTATGCGGCTGCGCACTCTTTGATCGGAGGACGCGGATGGCAACGGAGCGGGTAGGGTGACTGTATAGGGGAGGCGCTAGCGAGTGAGTGCTTTGTCGGTATGGTTTCTGGCGTGAGACGAGCGCTAAGGGTACTATGTGTGAGTAATGACAGGGGGATGTTCTGTCGGGGTTTCTAGGGGACGGGGATGAGTACTAGGTATGGAGGGGAGAGGGGGTATGACAGCGGCGGGCGTGTGCGGATGGTAATGGGCCGGGTTAGAGTGGTGTAGGTTTTAGGGGATGAAGATGTTGGGGGTCCGTTGAGTATACGTGGTAAGCGTGTGGTGAGCAAGTCTGGTGAAGAGTTCTGGGTGAGGACGTGTAGAGGGCATTGTAGAGCGAGTTATAGTAGGAGTCAGAAGTTGGTGAATAGGTGCTTAGGGGTGGATGTGACTGGTGAGGACGTGGGGGAGGTGGGAGATGGTATATTCGACGCCTATGGCAGGCGCGGTGGCGGTGATATCTCTACGGATTATATCATAGTGCTGTGGTGAGAGTGAGCGATTCTGAAGGTAGAGTAGTAGCTGTAGGCGGTAGGATGAGTTTATGTGTGTTATCTAGGGGTGCGAGCATTAGTTAATAGCGAGAGCGGCTCTCGTTGGAAGAAGGTGATTGATGATATGCTAGAAGGGCAGAATGGAGGTGATCGTGTCTTCGTTAATTCGCCTGTGTATGGTTGAGGTAGGCGGGTTTGGGGGAGGAGCCTGGGAGGAGCCTGGAGAGATCTCTGTGGTAGTGTTCAGAAGGTCTAGTGCGCGGAGTTATGGGAGATAGAAGCAAGGCAACCTCAGGATACCAGAATAAAACATTGGTTGTGGGAGAAGACATCGTTCTGTTAATAACCCAGCGGTAAATAACATAAGTTATTTATATAATAGTATAATAGTTATGTATCTTTACATACTATTCCGGAAATGTAGTGGCACAGAGGACTTTCTTGGCATAGGGCAAATACAAATTGGCCACACGATTGGGTAATTCAAGGGTGAAAGTACACATTGGCAGGGTAAAACGTCATCAAAATTTTCTCATTGGTCCAAACCCACTTGATGTGACACACGGGCAAAGTGAAGAAAGCATAAAAGAAAGGGATTTTTACACTCGGGCTACTCACAAAAGAAGCACAATCCTGCCACAATCACGGATTACCACGATGGCAATCCGTGTGAGCTAAGTTGTGATCTAACAGCCAAGATTAGTCTTCCAATTTATGGCTTCGGGTTTGACTTTAGATTTGTCGGGGTTGACTTTGGTTGACTTTTTCAGACTTGGGTTTTGTCTTGACTTTGTCTTTACCATGCTTTTCCATTCCGTGTCTGGTTTTGTCGTTTTGGCTTTGTTTTTCGTCCTTTTCTTAGATATCTGTTCCTGCACAACACAATTAGCAAAACAAGCATATTTTTGGCATTTTAAGTCCGTTTTTGGTTATTTTAGCTTGTTTTTAAAGGTAAAAGATATATGTAATTAAACACATACCAGACGACGTGATCAACACAGAGGCCCAAGAATTACTGGCAAATGATACGTCTAATTCATTTTTATTAAAAGGGCTGGAGAAATCGATTGATCAATCAGACCTAAAAAGTTGTGAATCTTCTAAATATAAAGTTGTAGATGATTATGATTCAGGGGAACCAATACGGCGTATCGAATCTATCAATACGCTGTATCCAGTTGCGCAGAAATTAGCAGAACCCAATAAAGTTGAAAGTGAACAACTTTATTCGGCTAGTGCTAACAAAATCGATGAGAAGAAACTATTTTGCCTCAACACTTAGAATACGCATACCTACATGGAGACAAATCTTTTCCTATAATTATCTCATCTAAATTATTCGAAAAGGAGAAAATGTTACTTTTGCAAGTATTAGAGAAATGTAAAGGGGCAATTGCCTGGAAAATGTCAGACATCAAGGGAATAAGTTCGTCATACTGCACACACAAGATTCTAATGGAAGATGACTACAAACCAGTTATTCAACCCCAAAGATGTTTAAATCCCAAAGTCCAAGACGTGGTGAAAAACGAGATTGTGAAGCTACTTGATTCAGGGCTGATTTATCCAATCTCGGATAGTTCGTGGGTCAGCCCTATCCACGTGGTTCGAAAGAAAGGAGGAATGACTGTAGTTTTGAATGACAATAATGATTTAATTCCGTCTCGCACAGTTACAGGATGGTAAGTGTACATCGACTATTGTAAACTCAATAATGCAACTCGAAAGGATCATTTCCCTCTTCCCTTTATTGATAAAATGTTAGCGTTTATATGGGAATGAATATTATTGTTTTCTTGATGGTTTTTCAGGATTCTTCCAAATCTCGGTCGCACCTAAAGATCAAGAAAAGACAACATTCACTTGTCCTTATGGGACTTTTGCTTACCGACAAATTCTGTTTGGATTATGCAACGCACCAGCTACTTTTCAAAGATGCATGACGGAAATTTTCCACGACATGGTGGATGACTTTATGGAAGTATTCATGGATGACTCGTTTAAAAACAATCCTTTTTTACTATATAAATATATATATATAATAAATATAAATATATAATTATAAGAATTATCTCAAAATATCAATAATAGAGAGAGATAAGTATTCCGTAAGGCTTTTAGAAGGAAAATTACTTTTACCCAAAGTAAAATCCCTAAAAACCTTCCCGGGTCGTGTCCCGACGAGTCGTGAATTAAGAATCGAGTATTGTTTGTGGAACAATGCTTGAATATTACAAATTTGGATTTGGTTTTCTAATTCAACGGGAAAAAGCAATTAAAGGGCAAGCTAAACTAAAAACGAAAGCAATTACGAATTTAAAACGATAACGGGAACGTAAAAACGCGACTTAAAAAACCTAAAACATCAAATTTTAACCCTACAAAAGCAAATTTAATTTTTAACAATCCTAAATGATTAAAAATAATTTTAGAAAAAAGAATTATATTTTTTTACTTTTATTTTATTTATTATGAATTAAAAACAGTTTTAACCAAATTAAAATATTAAAAATAGCAAAATAATTATTAAAATTCTAAAAAAAATAGGAAAAATACTTTATACTATGAAGATTCAAAGAAAAATAAGAACTGGAAGGTTGGCTGAACAAATAAGCAGTTAATAAGCCAATAAGCTTGAACTAGCTAAAATAAAAATGAGTATTAATATTAAATGTTACAATCATATAAATGAAAAAGACCTCAGGGCAGTTGGTTGTGAGTGTGTGTGCTAAGATGTTGGTGTGTGAAGGGAGAGGTCACAGGTTCCAGTCATGTGACCATCTCTTTTTGAAAAAAACATTTTTTAAATTTCTTTTTAAAAGGCTGATAAATAAGCTAAAATAACAAATTTTAAAAAAGCAACTTTTTACAAAACTAAAAAATAAGCTAGAAATAAGATAAAAAGGTTGGTAGTTTAAGCTTTTTTTTTACACTAAGACTAAAGGGAAAACTGTTTTGCATTTTTGGACTAATAAGCACTAGGGAAAGGAAAATAAGCTAAGACAGATCATAGGCTATATCTTATAAGCCATTTAAAAAACAAAACAAAAAAAAAAAAAAAATAAGGCCCCTAAGAAAAATAACCAAATAGGCACTTAAAAGCTTATTGAAACAAGGGACTAAAAAGACAGAATTCAACTAATTTTAGTTTTTAAACAAAAAATTAAAACCTAATAAGCAATTAGAATTGACAAATAAGCTAGAAAAGATGATAAGCTAAACCTAATAAGCAAATAATATTAAAAATAATCAAGGGAAATAAGAAGAAATGGGCTTAAAGCTTAAAGATAGATTGAAAAAAAAAACAGTTTTAAAAAAAAAACTAAACACTACTTTTAAGCTAATATTTAAAAGCCATAAGCTATCCTTATGGCTTAATGGCTTATTTGAATAACAGGCTTATCCTATGGGATTCAAGAATCATCAAAGAAAAAGAAGTTTGAAATTCATATAAGCCTTGAAAAAGCCCATTGAAAAAGCTGAATACACTATGCACTCTTTTTGGTTTTCTTTTTGTAAAAGACAAATTGGCTTTTGCAGCCCTAAAAATAAGCTTAGATATAAGTTTATAATCCTTTAAACTAAGCTCAAACAAATAAAATACTATACTAATAAATACTTGTGCACGAAATTTGAAGGCTTAAAACAAAGTTATGCTAACCTAAAAATAAGATTGAAAATAGCTAAAAGCTAACCCATAGCTTGAAAACCGTAACTGTTTTAACCCATTTACCTTAAATTAAACATTACTTAAACTTGTAAGACCATATTTTAGATATAAAATATGATGACTTTTGAGTTTTTAAGAACAACTTAAAGACCTTAAAGCTTAAAATCAAACTTAGCACAACTTAAGAACTAGAAATCTCCACAGTGGTGAACTCATGAATTGGACAAACTCACAAAAACTAATGGGACAGTAAAAGAGGTTTAAAAACAAATTCAAATGTTGCAATCTAAACCATATTAACATTTTTAAACAATACTCAAAAGCATTTAAACTTAAAACTAAATCCTAACAGTTTTAAAAAACTAAAATTATGGCAGACTTGAACATGTGTTTAACAAAACTTAAATCTATTTAAAACAAATCCAAATCTACTCTAAACTTGTTTTTAAACTGAGATATGACTAATTAAAAATGGATTTCAACACCAAAAGTGCACTAACAGTTTTAACCATGAGTTAAAACTGTTAGCCAAACACCTCCTTAAAAACTTAAAATCTAATTTAATGCTAAAACAGATTTTTAAAACTTGTGAAATGGCAAAGCAGATTTGGCATAAGTAAAATCTTAAACAAACAAACAAGTTTTAACTCAGCAATAAGCATATGAAATAAGCATATTTCAAGCATAAAACAAGCAGATTTTATAAAACTTGGATAAGTGAGATATAGGCTAAGCATAAACTTAAAAAGCATTTAAATAAGCATAATAAGCAGTAATAAGCAATCATAAACAGAAATAAGCACTAAATAAGCAGAATTAAGCAAATGACTAAAAATTACTTGAAAATGTAAAAATTGAACTTACAAGAGGTCCTTTTGCTTTTGTCAAGAATCTTAAACCCCCAAATTACTTTCTAATCTAACCTATAGCTTCCCATGAAGCTCTAAACCCATAAGCTCATCCAATTCAAGATAATTATCCACAAAAGGTTGAAATACCAAATCTTGAGTAATGAAACAGTAACTTACATAAAACCTTTTTGAAAACCTTAAATGAGTCTAAGATGGTTTTATAAGCTTATAAGAGCTTATAAATAAGACTTATAAACAGTTTAAAACTAAAATGCACAAAAGTGCTTAAAATGACAGATTTTCATAAAACATAAATTTCATTCAAAACATTAAAAGATTACAAGACTTTTGAAAGTAAAATGACAGAATTTAATTGACATAAAAACACTAAAAGTAAAATTATACTACTCCTAAAATTACTCTACACTACATGCCTTTAAACTGTCTACATTTAGTCCTATATATAGACAAATTCAGAAGTCTTGAGGTCATCATGTGTGTTTCTTATGTGAGAGGGGCTAGGAGTCTTCATCTTAGCCATCAAATCATCTTGCTCTTCTAAGCTAGTAATCTGAGCTAAGTGAATCCTTTTGTCACTTTTCAAAACCAATAAAATTCATTAGGATTGCCAAGTGGGGCTTATTTTTTTTTTTTTTATTTTTTTATTTTTTGTGGCTTTTTTGAAGTGGAGTTCGTTTGGGTTTTTGGGGATGAGAGAGATAGGTTTGTCGTGGAGTAAGGGGTTATGTGAAGGGGATGATGAATAGTAAAAAAAAAAAGAAGAAAAAAAAAAAAAAAAAAAAAAAAAAAAATAAATAAAAAAAAAAAAAAAACAAAAAAAAGAAAAAAAACAAAAAAAAAAAAAAAAAAAAAAAAAAAAAAAAAAAAAAAAAAAAAAAAAAAAAAAAAAAAAACAAATAACTAAAACAAAAAAAAAAAAAAAAACAAAACAAAAAAAACACAAAAAAACAAAAAAAAAAAAAAAAAAAAAAAAAAAAAAAAAAAAAAAAAAAAAAAAAAAAAAAAAAAAATAAAAAAAAACAAAAACAAAAAAAAATAAAAAAAACAAAAAATAAAAAGAAAAAAAAAAAAAAAAAAAAAAAATATACAAGAACCAAAAAAAAAATAAAAAAAAATAACAAAAAAACAAAAAATGAAACAAAAAAGAAAAAAAAACAAACAATAAAAACTGAAAAAAAAAGAAAAAAAATAAATAAAAAATAAAATAGAAAAAATAAAAAATCAAAAAAACACAAAAAAAAAAACAAAATAAAAACAAACAAAAAAAAAAAAAAAAAAAAAAAAGAAAACAACAATAACACAAGAAAGAAACAAAAAAAAATAACTAAAAACCGCAACCCAAAAAAAAAGAAAAAAAAAAAAAAAAACAAAAAAAAAAAAAACGCTACCCCCCCCCACCCCCCCCCCCCCCCCCCCCCCCCCCCCCCCCCCCCCTCCACCCCCCCCCCGCACCCACCCCCCCCCCCCGCCCTCCGTCCCCCACCCCCCCCCTCCCCCCCCCCCCCCCCCGCCCCCCCCCCCCCCCCGCCACCGCCCCCCCCCCCCCCCCGCCCCCCACCCCCCCACCCGCCCCCTCCCCTCAACCTCCCCCCCTTCCACCCCCCACACCCCACCCCCCCACTCCCCCCCCCCACCCCCCCCCCCCCTCTCCACCCCCCCCCCCCCGCCCCCCCCCAACCCCCCCCGCCCCACCCTCCCCCCCCCCACCCCCCTCCCCCCCCCTCCCCCCCCCACACACCCCATACCCCCCGCCCCACCCCCCCCCCCCCCTACGCCCACCCCCCCGCCCCCCCGCCCCCCCCCCCACCCCCGCCCCCCACTCCCCTCCCCCCCCCCCCCCCCCCCCTCCCCCCCCCCCCCCCCACCCACCCCCCCCCCCCTTGCCCACCCCCCCCGCCCCCCCCTCACCCCCCCACCCCCCCGGCCCCCCCGCCCCACCCCTCCTTACCCCGCCGTCCCCCCCCCGCCCCCTCCCCCACACCCCCCTCCCCCCCCCCCCCCCGCCAACCCCACCGTGTTTTGATGAACCCCCGCCACCCCCACCACTCCCGCATCCACCCCCCCCCGTCCCAGCCCCGCTCCCCCCCCCACCCCCCCCCCCCCCCCCCACCCCCCCCCCACCCCCCCTCCCCCCCCCCATCCCCCCTCCACCCCCCCCCCCCCCTTCCCCCCCCCACCCCCCCCCCCGCCCCCCCCACACCCCCCCACCTCCGCACCCCCCACCCCCCCCCACCACCCCCCCCCCCCACCCCCCCCACACCTCTCCGCTCCCCCCCCCCAACACCTCCCCCGCCCCCCCCCCCCACCCTCCCCCTCCCCACCCCCGCCCCCCCCCCCCCCCCCCGCCTTCCTCCCACCCCCCCCCCCCCCCCCGCCCCTCACCCCCCCCCCCCCTCGCGCCCCCCCTCCGTCTCCCCCCCTCCCACCCCCCCCACCCACCACCCTTCCTCCCCCCCGCCCCCCCCCCCCCCCCCCTAGCCTCCCCTCCCCCGCCCCCCCCTCCTCCCCCCCCCCCCACCCACCCCCCCCCCCCCCCCGCCCACCCCCCACCTCCCCTCCACCCCCCCGCACCCCCTCTTCACCGCCCTCCGCCCCGCCATCCCCGCCCCCCCCCCCCCCCGCCCCCCCCCCCCCACCGCCCACCCCCTGCCCCCCCCGCACCACCCCCCCTCCCCCCCCCCATCCCCCCCCCCACCCCCCCCCGCTCCCCACCCCCGCCCCCCCCCCCCACGTCCTCCCCACTCCCGCCCCCCCCCCTCCCGCACCGTCCCCCTCCCACCCGCCCCCCCACACCCCCCCACCACCCCCCCCCCCTCCCCCCCCCCCCCCACCTCCTCCACCCCCGCCCCCCCCGCGCCGCCACCCCCCCTCGCCCCCGCCCCCGCCCCCGCGCCCCCCTCCCTCGCACCTCCCACCCCGCCCTCGCGCCCCCCCCCCCCCCCTCCCGCCCGACCACACCCCCCGCCGCCCCCCCCCCCACCCCCACCCCCCCCCCCCACCCCCCCCACACATCCCGCCCCCCACCAACCCGACCCCCCCCTCCCCCCCCCCCCCCCCCGCCCCCCCCCCCCCCCCCCGCCCCCCCCCCTCGCCCCCCTGCCCCCCCCCCCCCCCCCCCCCCCCCCTCACCCCGCCACCCCCCCCCCCCTGAACCACCCCCCCCACCCCCCCCCCCACACCCCCAAAACCCCGCCCCCCCCACCATCCCCCCCCGCCCCCCCCCCCTCCCCCCCATCCCCCCCCCCTCCCCCCCCTAACCCCCCCCCCCCACCCCCCCCCCCCCCGCACCCCCCCGTCCCCTCCACGCACCCACACCCCTCCACCCCCCCACACCCCCCCCACCTTTCACCCCCTTCCCCTCACCCCCGCCACACCCCACCCCCCCACCCCCCACCCCACCCCATCCGCCCCCCCCCCCCAGCCCCCCTCCCCTCTCCCCCCCCCTACCCCACCCCCCCCCCCCTGTGCCCCCCCCCCACCTCCCCATCCCCCCCGCCCCCCCCCCCATCCCCCCCCCCCCCCCCATCCCCATCCCCCCCCCCCCCCCGCCCCCAACCCACATCCCCCCCCCACCCCCCCCTGCCCAACCCCCCCCCCCCCCCACCCCCCCCCGCACCCCCCCCCCCGCTTCCCCCTCCACCCCCCCCCCCCCCCCCCCCCCCCCCCACCCTCCCCCCCCCACCGGCCCCTCCCCCCCCCTCCCCCGCGACCCCCCCCTCCCCTTCCCCGCACCCCCCCCCCCGACCCCCCCCCACCCCACCTCCCCCCCCCGCCCGCACCCCTCCCCCCCCCCCCCCCCACCCCCCTACCCCCCCCCACTCCCCCCCCCCCCCCCCCCCCCCCCCCCCCCCCCCCCCCCCCCGACCCTCACCCCCTCGCCCCCCCGCCACCGTCCCCCCCCCCCCCCCCCCTCCCCCCCCACCCCCTGCCCGCACCCCCTCCCTCCCCCCCCCCCCCCCCCCCCCCCCCCCCCCCCCCCCCCCCCGTCCACCCTCACCCCCCCCCCCCCCCCCACCCCCCCCCCCACCCGCCCCCCACCCCCCACCTCCCTCCCCCCACCCCCCCACCCCCACCTACCACCCCCCCCCCCGCCCCTCTCCCTCTCCTCTCACCACCTTCCCCCCCCCCACCGCCCACCCCCGCCCCATCCCCCCCCGCCCCCCCCCCCGCCCCCCCCCCCCCCCACCCCCCCCCCCCCCCCACCCCCCCCCCCCCCCCCCCCCGCCCCCCCTCCCCCCCCACCGCACCCCCCCCCCGCCTCCCCCCCCCCCCACCCTCCCCCACCACCTCCCCCCCCCCCCCCCGCACGCCCCTCAGCGCCCTCCCCCCCACTCCCGCCCCCCTTCCCCCCCCCCCCCCCACCCCCCCCCACACCACCCACCCCCCCCCCCACCCCCCACCCCCCCCCCCCCCCCCCCCCGCCCCCCCCCCACCCACTCCCCCTCCCCCCCCCACCCCCTAACCCCCCCCCCTCCCCCCCCCCTCTCCCCGCCCGCCCCCCCCTCCTCCCTCACCCCCCCCCCGCGCCCCCCCCTTCCCCCACACCCACCCCCCCCCCCCCCTCCCCGCCCCACCACCCCCCACCGCCCCCCCCCCCCCCCACCTCCCCCCCCACCCCCCCCCCACAACCCCCACCACCACTCCCCCAAATCTTGTACAAGTAACCCCCCCCCCCCCCCCCTCTCCCCCACCCTCCCCCCCCCCGCCGCCTCCCCACCACTCCACCCCCTCCCTCCCCCCCCCCCACCCCCCCCCACCCCCCCCCTCCCCCTCCCTCCCCCCCCTACCCCCCGCACCCACCCCCCCCCCCCCCCACCCCTCCCTCCCCCACCCCCCCCCCCATCCCCCCCCGCCCCTCCCCCCCCACCGCCCCCCCAGCCCCACCCCCCACCCACCCAGCCCCCCCACCTCCGCCCCCCTACCCACGCCCCCCCACCCCCCCCCCACCCACCCCCCTCCCTACCCCCCCCCCCCCCCCCCCCCCCCCCCCCCCCCCCCCGCCCCCCCCCCCGCCCCCCCCCCCCTCCGCCCCCCCCACCCCCCCCCCACCCCCCCCCCCACCCCCCCCCCCCACCCCCCCTCCCTCCGCCCTCCGCCCCTCCGTCGCACCCTCAGACCCCCCTCACCCCGCCCCAACCACCCCCCCCCCCCAGCCCCCACCCCCCCCCCTCCCCACCCCCCCCCTTACCCCCCCCCCCTTTCCTCCCCCCCCCTCCCCTGCCCCCCCCCCCCCCCCCACCCCCCCCCCCCCCCCCCCCCCCCCCTCCTACCCCACCCCTCCCCCGCCCTCCCCCCCCACATCCCCCCCTCCGCTCCCCCAACAGCCACCCCCCCAACTCGACACCCCCCCCCCCGCCCCCCACACCCCCCCCCCCCACCACCCCACACCTCCCCACCCCCCCCCCCCACCCCCCCGCCCCCGCCCCCCCCCCCCCCCCTCCCGCCCCCCCCCAGCCGCCCCCCCACCCCCCCCCCTCCCCCCCCCCCTCCCCCCCCCCCACCCCGCCCCCCCCCCACCCCCTTAACCACCCCCCCCCCCCCCCACTCCCCCTCCCGCCCCCCCCCCCCCACCCCCCCCCCCCCCCCCCCCACCCCACCCCCGCCCTCCCCGCACCCCCCCCCCCGGCCACCCCCACCCCACCCCCAACCCCCCACCCCCCCCCCCCCCCTCGCCCCCCCCCCCCCCCCCCCCCCCCCCCCCCCACCCCCCCCCCCCCCCACCCCCGCGCCACCCCCCTCCCCCCCCCCCCCCCCCCCCCCTACCGCCCCCCCTCCCTCCCCACCCCCCCCCCCCCACCCATCCCTCCCCCCCCGCCCCCCCCCCACACACCCCCCTCCCCCCCCACCCACCCCCCACCCCCCCCCCCCTCCCTCCCCCCCCCCCCCCCCCCCCCCCCCACCACCCCCCCCCCCCCCCCCACCCCCCCCCGCCCCCCCCCCCCCCCCCCCCCCCCCGCCCCCCCCCCCGTCCCCCCGACCCGTACCCCCCTCCACCCCCCCCCGCCCACCCTCCCCTCCACCCTCCCCCCGCCCCCGCTCCTCCCCACCCCCCGCCCCCCTCCACCCAACCCACCCACCCCCCACCACCCCCCTCCCTCCTACCTCACCCCCCCACCCCCCACACCCCCGCCCCCCCCCTAGCCCACCCGCCCCCCCCCCACCCTCGCCCCTCCCTCCACGCCACGACCCACCCCCCCCCACTCCCCCCCATCCCCTCCCCCACTTCCACCCCCCCCCCCCCACCCCCCCGTTTATTTTAACCCTCCCAGCCCCCGCCCCCTCCCCCCCACCCCCCCCCCCCCCCACCCCCCACCCCCCCCCCCTCCCCCCCCCCACCCCCCACCCCGCCCCGCCCCCCCCCCCCCCCTCGCCCCCGACCTCCCCCCACCCCCCCCCCCACCCCCCCGTCCCCCCCCCCACAACCCCTACCCCCCGCCCCTCACCCTCCCCACCCCCCCCCACACTCCCCCCCACCCCCCCCCTCCCACCCCCCCCCCCGCCCCCCACCCCACCCCGCCCCGCACTCCCCCCCCCCCTCCCCCCCCCCCCCCACTCCCACCCTCCCCCGCCCCCCCCCCCCCCCCCCTCCCCCCCTCACCCTCCCCCCCCCCCCCCCCCCCCCCATTCGCCACCCCCCCCTACACCCCCCCCCCCCCCCCCCCCCCCCCCCCCCCCCCCCCCCCTCCACCCCTCCCCCCCCCCCCCCCCCCCCCCCCTCCCCCCCCCCCCCCCCCGCCCCCCACACAGCCCCCTCCCCGCCCCCCCCTCCCCCCCCCGTCCCCACTGCCCCCCCCCCGGCTCCCCACCCCCCCCCCCCCCCCCCCCCCCCCCCCCTACACCCCCCCATCCCCCCCATTCACACCCTTTCCGCCCCCCCCCTCCCGACCCCACCCTCCTCTCCCCCCCCCCCCCAACCCCCCCCCCGCCACCCCCCCCCCCCCCCCCCCCCCCCCCCCTCAACCCCCCCCTCCCCTCCCACCCACCCCCTCCCCCACACAACCCCGCCCCCCCCCCCCTCTCCCCCCCTTCAACGCCCCCCCCCCTTACCCCCCCCCCCCCCACCCACCCCCCCCACCCCCCCCCCATCTCCCCTCCCCTTCCCCCCCTCCCCCCCCCCCCCCCCCCGCCACCCCCCCCCTCCCCCCCCTTCCCCCCCCCCTCCATCACCCCCCCCCGCCCCCCCCCCCCGCCCCACCCCCCCCCCCCCCACCCCCCCCCTCCCCCCACCCCGCCCCCCCCATCCCCCCCACCCCCCCCCCCCCCCACCCCACCCCCCCCGCCCCCCCCCCCCCCCGCCCCCCCCACCCCCTCCCCCCCCCCCCCCCCCCCCCCCCCCCCCCCTCACCCCCACACACCCACCCCCCCCGCACCCCCCCCCCCCCCCCCCCCCCCCCCCCGACCCCCCCCCCCCCACCCTCACCCTACCCCCCCCCCCCACCCCCCCTCCACCCCCCCCCCCCCCACCACCCTCCCCTCCCATCCCCTTACCCTCTCCCCCCCTCACCCACCCCCCCCCCCTCGCGACCCCCCAGTCCCCCCCCCCCCCCCCGCGGCCCCCACCACACCCTTCTCCCACTCCCCCCCCCCCCCCAACCCCACCTGCCCACCCCCACCCCCCGTCAGCCCCCCCCCCCCCCCCCACCCCCCCCCCCCATCCCCCCCTCCTCCCCCCCACCCCACCCCCGCCCGCCCCACCCCCCGTGATGAGAAGGCGGGGCCCTGGGTAGAACAGAGAAAATAATGCCCTCCTCTTCGAACTGTGACCGGTGCATCTATGTATTTACCGTGTAGAAAGGGACGTGCGGTGCCCCCACACTGAACGACCACCGGCCCAATCTGGTAGACCCCGGTACCGAGGGTAGACTGCGGCCAATAGGAGGACCCTACCCCCGGCAACCCGTATACCCTAAAATACCCAACGCACCCGTTGGAATCCTGTGCAACACAGGAAACCACGAAATTAAAGTGTGCAATAAAAGTAGTTGGCCCGGAAACACATCCCGAGCCAAGGGCCCTAAACCCCCATACTCGTCCAATCATCCCCTCGTCTTCCAGGGCAGCCCCGGCCACATCTCAATGGGTCCGGGATCTGGCCCTATATCAGCTTTCATTTCTTACGCTTTGGCTACGTCTTTTACATGCCTATATGGCTTGACTTTGCCTATTATAATCCGCTCTTCAATCCAATCCCAGAGCCTTGGTATTATAGTCGCTATTAGGCTACCTTTTATGTCCTTTTTACAGAATATGCCGTCACCGCGCCCAATACATAAGCACAACCCACAAAAACCATATATTTATTGGTAATGTTTTTAGTCATTTTAGCATGTTTTATATAGGCAAATAGGTATGGTGAAATTAAGCCCATACCAAAATCCCCAAACTAAGATATAATCGAGTCCTCATGCAAAGAGCAAAAGAAAACACTTAAGAAAACCAAGAATCATAATCCCTAATCCCCCCTCGACAATTACCCTCGAAAAGAACGCTAAGGTTCATCAGGGGAATTAAAGAATCATCAGTTTTGAAAAGCCCCGTTTTGACCATTTACAAATCTACACTTATTACCACACATATTTTTGTATTTTTTCCTTTTTCCATTTTTTACTTTTCATATAAAGCCAACTAACTAGAAACGTTGTCTTTCGTTATTTTTTATAACATTTTCGTGTCACCAGAACAAGAAACACTTTATATCCTAAAATGCCCAAAAGATAAATTCATCAGTTCCCCCAGACATGTTTACCTCGTCCCAAACCAAGCTCAAAAAAACGAAATCACCGTAAATATAATTTAAGATAGCTAACACTACCTCTACTCATAACTTGTACCCTGTAAACTTCTCATTCCCGACAAATATTTCATATTAGGTTAGTGTGCTTATTTTCGAATTTTCAACCCTGGATCAACCTTTTTAAAAGAAAATTGCAATATGTCTATTGCATTAACGTTACACCAAAGACTTAATGATTTTGAAGGGGATATCATTCTATTGTAGCGACTTTCTTCTCCGGTCATCAAATCCCAGCCGAGACTTGGCTTAGGTGACCAGGCTTTTGACACCCCATAGAGAATGTATCGAACTCACGGACCTTTGGTTTCAAAAATTCTTAGGCTTCCCGTTAATAAAACAATTCATTTTAGAAAAACCACAATCTTAAAACGAATTAGTCTTAGTTCAAAAGCATATTTGAATTTAAGAAAAAGAGATTTTCCCTATATTTATTAAATCACATATATCACACTTATCATAATTATATTTTTAACAAAGGAAATCCTCGACCTTTTAGAAGGCTGCAACATCGGTTGTGAGCCGGCAAGATGCAGCAAACTTTTATCAGCCCACAGTTTATAATTGTTACTCATTTTTTTAACATATTTTATATTACCACGATATATAGAGAAAACTTCTTTTTAGAAAATTTAAGTATAAATTTGAACTAAGACTAAATAAATTAATGTTGTCGACTACATTAATAAAGCTTCAATATCAAAAATTGTTGATTTAATTTAATTTTCGAAAATAGCACGTATTATTAGTCCGGTTTAGGAGCTTATGGGAGAAAAAAGCCACAAACTACACTTATGAGCTCTTAAGATTTCCAACTAATCCTTGTTTAGCATCTAACTCATAATTAACTCTATCATTTTTTGTTCTTTGCAAATTTAAAATCTTTAAAAAGATTCGCGAAAGCTTAGTCTATAAGTTAAGGGACAAGCTAGAGCTCAATACGCTTGATCGAGTCAAAATTTATTCTTATTCTACCCAGCAGGAAAGTCAAAATTGTGACAAAACACTTATTTTATTTTTTGAATTTTTTTAATTTTTGCACAAAATCACAAAAAAAATTAAAAATTTTGGTGGTCAAAACGGGATTACGTGAAAACGACGACTGCAGGTACAATCAAATTGATAGACTCCCCTATACTAGAATTGAACATTGTCCTCAATGTTTTAAGAAGGGTTTCTACGTAAATCTAAAGCCGTTTATTAAGTATGCTTAAAGATAAACGTTAGTCGATAAGATTTGGATATTGGATTCCCATAATTATGCAAAGGATTGAAGGACAAAACCACGAGCACGAGAGGCTTCAAAATCTGGGGCAATCCTAGAAAAACAACACAAAACACGGAAAATGGAAGAGACGAGCCCTCTCATAACATACTTATTCATTACTACTATATAAATATATTAGGATAAGCGTGGGTTGCCACACACGAAGCACCTTGTTTTTGTTAACCGAGTCACAAGCCTGACTCGATCCCCCATACTTGAGCTTTGTCAAGGTGGATAAAAATGGAGATGATGAACACCCAAATTAGGATTGTTCTCTCCATGAATCAACTTTGGGCTTTTTTGAAAAAGCTTGGAAGCTTTAAAGCCCCGATGTGATGAAGAAGGAGGAGATTTCTCCTTTGAAGCAAGAACACCGTGATTGAAAACTTTGTCTTCATTTTTGGATGAAAATAGAAGCAAAGTATCAATCATGGGGGAAAGAGTAGCAAGAAATCTCATGGATTCGACTTCAATACATATCCCCGGATCGTAAATCTTGTTTCAATCTCCAAAAGGAGAAGAAACATCAAGATCGGATCCGAGATTATTATGAGAAGGAATGAAGTCGAAATCCATATGAAGGGTGGGATGGTATTATGAGAAGGAATGAAGTCGAAATCCATATGAAGGGTGGGATGGTTGGGCAAAATATTAGGCACATCAACGGGGATGTCTTCTACCACATCAATGGTTGAATCTCCCAAATCAGGATAATCAACATGAAATGATTCGAACTCGGGAAGGGAAGTAGAATTATCATCACCTTCCAAGTCGTAATCATCACTCTTAATACCTGGTGGTATTGAGTCATCTAGACCGGGAAATATATCAATCTATTCCCTAAGAGAGTCACTATCCTCAACGGGGATAGGAAACGTGGGAAGAGACTCGATGATCGTATTTGGATTAGCATGAAAATCTTCCGGCGGGCGGGGAGATGAATTATCGTATAGCAACCTCTCCAAAAGACTAATATATTCCTCGAGCTCTCTATTAAAAATTCTTGGAGGAATTGTTATGAGCTCACCAGCGAACTCATCGAAGAGAGAATCAATCGAGCTCAGGATCGGGAGGTAATGCATCGACATAATCGATGTCTTCACTATAGGGAGAATCGTCATCACTCGAAGAATAATCATTGTTGGAATCGATGACAGTTTCAGAATCTTATTTAAGGTTTTGAGGGTGAGAAAGGAGTTATCATAATCACAATTTTCAATATATTGGATATCTCACCTTCGGATCAAAGTCGGCTGTCAATATCACGGTGGAATTAGAGCGATTAAGAGCGTTTCACGGCCGACTCCTAGAGAGAAATTAATCTTTGGAGATGATATTACGTTATCTGATTAAGCATGGATTTTATTAGACTGTTTCGGCATTTTAAAAATGATCTTTACCATTTCCCGTGGAATTGAATATGATATCATCTAAACCACATCCCTTTTTCGGAGAAGAATCATCACAAACGGGCAAATCACATTCACTTTCGGATATACCATCGGACTCACTTGGGTATGGACAAGGTCCTCAACACTACACAGTTGGTAAGACGGGTGTGATTGCAATAGTATACTCCTCGTCATCATCTTCATCATCATCGTGGTAGTAGGCAAGATGATTCCAGTTCGAACTATTAATATAATATGCCAGCTCCTCACTTATAATTTGCAAATCATTAAGAAGTTTATGAAGCAATTCTTGTATATCCTCTGGTTGATGTTGCTTTTCTTTACAAGCATGTTTAATTTTAAAAAATTTCTCCCAAGCTAGCAGTAAAACCTTTGTCGTTTCTCTAAAAGATATACGATTAAACTTCTTTAAAAAGATTTGTATAGATTCCATTAGGTTTTATCTAGCTTGCAACATTTCCACGCTCGTTTCTTGAGGAGGATGATGAATGACGGGATACTGCGGGGGTTGAAATTGGTCAAAACCGGAAGAATTAGAATTATCAAAATTTTGGTTCATCGGTTGACACTGAAAAGTCTCATGAGGACCCCTGCAATTTTCACAACAAGGCTCATAGAAGATCACTTGTTGACATTGAAAAGTCTCATGCGGGCCCCCACAGCGGGTACAATAAATATATTATTGTTGAAAACTTTGAAATTTTTGTGGGAAATTAAAGTCTTGATTGTAACACGGTTCCAGATTATAGATAAACAGAACTTGAGGTGGACAATCGTGACCATAATGAGCATCGTTCCCACAAAACTCATAAGAATACGTCGGGGGTTGTGGAGGTGGGTTAGGAGAATCATCCACAAAATTAAGATTGGAATCATAAGTGAATGAATTTTCATCTCCAGAATAGCATGTCGGATGAAAACTTGGCAAAGTTTGTGGGAACTCATCAACGTTTTGATTGTAGCATGGTTCCGGATTAGAGATAATCGGAACTTTCGGTGGACAATTATAGCCATAATGAGCACCGTTCCCACAAGACTCACAAGTACATCGTTGACAAAAGATACCGTCTAACGAATCACCACACCCGTAACAACAATGGTGGTCAATATGTGGAGGACTTTGTGAAGAATTTTTACCGGGGTCCTGATTGAAGACGAATGGCTCTTGAGGTGCATTAACAACGTTAGTATTGTCATTGGATGACTCGGAAGTGTTTAGAAAGTCTTGGAAAATTTCATTTTCATCACAAATTGTAAACCAAACTTCCTCCAATTTCTTTCGTAATAGAGCACATTGTCGACAATATAGACCATCAACCGGGTTTCCACACTTGGGACAATTATGAGGGGGTCGTTGAGACGAGTCGGGTGTTTTATTAGGATCACGAACAAACTTGTCTACGAAATTCACATTTGAACAACAACGTTCTTTATTATACAAAGCTCCACAAGACGAACATTCTTTAAATCCATACATGATGATAGAATTAAAGAGGGATAAAGAGAAGAATTAAACAAAATGGGGTTAAGAAGAATATTTTTTGGATTTTTATGTATTTTAAACAAGAGAAAATATTTTTGGGACCGATAATCGAACAAGTGTACGGTAGCTCTTTAGAAAACGCACAAAGAAGCGGAGGAGCGGGTAAGCGCGAAGCCTTTTAAAAACCTCCTGCTTTCGGGTCGAAGATCGTAGGATCAACCCTCCTTATACCTCTCTTATAGTTTGTAATCTAAAGGTGAGCTGAAATCACAAGTGACACAACGGTTGTTTTTTTTGGCTTTTGATTTTTTTGGTATTTTTGATTACTTAATATTCACAATAATTGAAAAATAAAATATTCACAATTGAAAATGATAACTTCATGGGGAAGGATCTTCAAACACTAATCTTCAAACGAAACACGATAATCGTTTCACAACCTCCCCAGCAACGGCGCCAAAAATTGACTTGTAAAAATCCTTTTAGTATTATATAAATATAATATAATATATATAATAAATATATAATATAAATATATAAAAGGAAAATATCAATAATAAGTATTCCAAGAGGCTTTTTAAAGAGATTTTACCTTTATCCAAAGTAAAACCCTAAAAGAAAACCTTCTCGGGTCGTATCCCGACGAGGCGTGAATTGAAAATCGAAGTTACGTTCATGATCGCGTGTTTGAATGGTTCAATGATGTTGGGTTTTAGAAGACTTTACAACTTACTGTTGCTGGTTCAACATTGGTGCTGCTAGTGAAGATTTAGTGCTGCTGAGAAAGACTGAAGAGTACTGAGAAAAATAGATAAGTCTTTTATACATGTGAGAGTATAGTTTAGTTTCTGCTAGTACCTTGTTTTGTACTCGCGAGTATAGTTAGTGCTTGGTTAGTAGAAAGTTAGTGTATCGCTAGTCATATAATAGTTATGCTGTTAGGAGATATTGGCAATGAGTTTATCATTTTTATAGGAATAAATATAGCAATATATCTCTTCTCACGTTTTGTAAGCCCATTAGGGTTTCCTTGGTGTATAAAAGGAACCCTAGGCATAGTATATAGATCAATAGAGATCAATTAGCAATCATATCTTGTAACTTAGTACGATTCAAGTTATAATATAAAGTGTGAGTTTGATAGAAGATCTCTTGTGTTTTCTTAATACTGTTCTTCTTAGCATTATTGATTAGTTTTTGCATAATCAATAGTGTTCAATCAGTGTTTCATTATTGTTGCTTTGGATTTATCTAAAGTAACAAACCCTTTGCAAGCTAAAGGTTCAAGATCTATTCAGTAAGGGATCCAACAAGTGGAATAACTCCATTATTTGAAGCAAATTTACAATCAAACCACGAAGATGACAGAACAAGACTCTCCTCCACCAACTATAACAGCAATGAAAATCCCTATTATCAAGAAGGGAGAATATGATATTTAGAGCATGAGAATGCGACAATATATCTGCCACACAGATCATAACCTATGGGATATAATTTTCGATGCCGATCTCCAAGAAGAGGCTGCACCAGCAGGAGAAAAATCTAGTCCTCCTACTCCTAAGACTGCCAAACAACTGACTGCCAAAAGGAATCAGGAAAGAGTTAAGTGCATCTTGATGTTAGCAACACCTCATGAATATCTCCTTAAGTTTCATAATGTTCCAGATGCTAAATCTCTATGGGCTGCAATCAAATCAAGGTTTGGAGGAAATGATGAATCCAAAAAGATGCAGAGGAATGTTTTAAAACATTAGTTTTAAAACTTTACCACTGCACCAAATGAATGTTTGGATAAAGCTTATGATAGGTTCCAAAAACTCATAAGTCAATTGGAGGTTCATGCTACTCCAGTATCAAAGAAAGATATCAACCAAAAGTTCCTAAGAAGTCTTCCTCCTTCATGGAGCCAAATTGCTTTAATCATGAGAAATAAGCCAGACATAGACCAGATTGTATTAGTGCTGCTGTGGTGACAAGAGACATCTATGGGTTTTTTTAAATGGGCCAAGAGGTGATTCAATAAAATGCATGTTTATTGTTGAATGAATGTCGTAGACACTCCTACTAGGTTTAGAGCAGGTTGTTATTTATGATTAATACTACCAGACGGTTTTTAGTACTACCAGTTTGTTTTGTGAGTTAATACTGTTAGAGTTAAAAGAATTTTTGGTTAATACTGCTCATACATAACTTAATGATGATGCGTGTTTAATTAGTGATGTCCATGTGAATTAGTACTGCTTGTAGTTTGATAACAAGTTTGTGCTGCTAAGGGAAATATTTTCGCGCTACTTGTTACTACTGTTGGTTTCTGGATGGATAATACTGCTAGCATATAAGCAGTTAATACTGCTAGGCATTTTCTAGTATTAGTATTGCTGGTCTTGATCTTTAGTACTGCCAAAGTACTTAATACTGCTAGCTTTGTCCAATATGGGACAACAGACGCATTTGGATCTCGGATGGAACTGTTTTTCACAACAGTTTATTATTATCTATTTTATGGCTCGTTTTGGAGATTATTTGAAGATGTGATTACGAAGATAATGGAATATTGCTTATTTGATTGTTCGTGTATGAGTTTCACAGGATGGCGGATTTTATCATTCTTAAAGTTGTGTTTATAGAGGACATTGACTTTAAAGATAAACTTTTCGTGCTTAAATAGTGTTGTGAAGACTTGACAAGTCTAGCAAAGGTGGTGTGCTTTTGCTTATGGTGCTCATTGCTCACATTTTGCTATCACTTAGTATGTTTCTCTGATTGATGAGGATTTTTGTCAAGAGTTGCGGTCTCCTTTTATATTTCACAGATTTATTTATAAGTTCGACGTCACGTGGATAGTGCAAGACATAAGACACAAGTTTGGGAGATTCAACTTCTTCATCAAATTCGTTATACTCTATTTTCTTCATCAGTGATCACTACATAGAGCCTAAAGAGTTCGAGGAGATTCAGAGATGGTAAGCATCATTGGTTTTAGGGGCAAGCTTAATGATTAACTGTTTTTAACCATCTACATGCACCACTTGAGGGGAAAGTGTTTACAAGATACCTATCTTAAGAAGGACCCCTATTGGTATGATTACAAAAAGGGGAAGAAGACTACAGAGATATGATTTGTAGCTTATTATGTGGGGTGACATAGTCAAGGATTCTAATTCTATATCTTAAGTCAAGGGGGGAAAGCACATTTGAAAGATTTTGTTTCATTCCAGGGAGATGATAACATCTCAACTTCAGGGGAAGTTTTTTGGCTTTTTGAGAAGTTCGTAGAGACTTTGTTGTTTATGTCATCATCAAATAGTTATTATAGGGGAGGATTGTTGGGATTCTTGATTTGATGAGACAAGTGAATAAAAGAATTGAAACATAAGATGGAAACAGAAGGCTAAAAAATTATTCATCATGAGTTCTACAAGATGTAAAAATAAAGATTTGGTCTAAATAAATAACGATAAGAATGAATATTAATAAGAATTATAATTAATTGATTCTCTCATTTATATATTAATTGTTTCCTTGTAAGCCTAAGACCTCCTTATGCTTATAAAAGAGGTCCAGGTATTTAGAAAAAATCTATCATAGAAAACTAGAGCGCTCTCCCAATGAGGTCTAGATAGTTAGATAGCAAGTCACTTGATGAGGTCGAATAGTACCCTCAATAGTTAGTGGTTGTAGCCCTAAATTATAGTAGGGGGGTAATAGGGAAACGTTAATAAGTATAAACCTTTGATTAAACTTTGTTGTTATTCTTTATTATTCTGTGGTGTTTATTCAATAATTGTTATTGTTCTACCTAGATATATAAGTCTAATCACATTTGGCTATAAAACGTTCTTATCAATTGGTTATCAGAGCTTGTGTGGAAACGATGAATAAGAAGGAACCTCTTATTATTTGAAGAAGATATACAATCAAAACAGGAAGATGAACAGAACAAGACTTTCTCCACCAACTATAAACAGCAATGAAAATTCCTTATCATCAAGAAGGCGAGGGAATATGATATTTAGAGCATGAAAATGCGAATATATTTGCTCCACAGATCATAACCTATGGGATATAATTTCGTTGGAGATTCTCCAGAAGAGGCTGCACCATGCAGGAGAAATAATCTGGTCCTCATGCTCCTAGACTGCCAAACAACTTGATGCCAAAAAGAATCGGAAAGAGTTTAAAGCATCTTGATGTGTTAGGCAATACTTGCTGTATATCTCCTTAAGTGTCATAAAGTTCCAGATGCGAAATCTTCTAGGTGCAATCAAATCAAGATTTAGAGGAAATGATGAATCCAAAAAGATGTAGAGGAATGTTTTAAAGCATCAGTTTGAAAACTTTACCACTGCACCAAATGCAAGTCTGGATAAGGCTTATGATAGGTTCCAAAAAATCATAAGGTAAATTGAGGTTCTGCTTGCCTAGTATCAAAGGAAGATATCAACCAAAAGTTCCTAAGAAGTCTTCCTCCTTCATGGAGTCAAATTGCTTTAATCATGAGAAATAAGCCAGACATAGACCAGACTGATATTGATGATCTCTACAACAACCTTAGGGTTCTATGGAAAAGAAATTGGGGCAATGGGGGGATGGGCAAATGTTCTTTAAGTTCCCATCATAATTCTCTGAACTTGGCTTTTCTATCCTTTGAGAAATCAAGCTGCATCACTAAATGAAGTTAGTACTGCCAGTGGAAATTTTAGAGTTAATACTGCTGGAGGAACTAGTTCCACAAGTCAGGTTTCATTCTACTCTCCAGGTGCTAATGAGTAGTATGCCTTTTTTGCATAAACAGACATTAAGTCCTCACTGAATAATGAGGATTTGCATCAGATTGATCATGATGACATTTGAAGAATTAGATATTTAGTTGGCAAGTAGCCTCTTTTTGTTGCCTGTTTTAGGGCTGCAGAGAATCATTCAGAAGACAGGAGGAACTTGGATTTTCAAAGGAAACAACCTTGTTACCTTTGATCAGTCAAATGTTGGAATGCTACCAACTGGGTCACATGGATAAAGGCACTTTGCTAAGGAATGCAAATCAGGAAGGAACCAAGGGAAAAGATCTTATGGTGATAATAGTAGAAGGAATGCAACAACAAATGATCATCACAAGCACTGGTGGCTCAAGATGGTCTAGATTGCTATGCGACTGTAGCAATTGATTTTGATGAACTAGTTAACTATGCTTTAATGGTCATCTCCTCCTCAAGCTCATCAAATTAATTCTGATAAATGTAGGTACAAAATTGTTCTAAAAAATGTCTTGAATCTTTTAAATAACTCTTCAAAAGAACTTTGATAGTGAAAGAGAAAAACATAGCAGACGCCACAGACTAGAAATTCAGGGTTATGGAGTTTAGCCTTAGATATCTCTAGAATCTCGAATCTTAGACATAAAAGAATGCACCTGGTTGGGGAGTGAAAAATATGAGTTTCAAAACTATGAGCTTAAGTGCCAGAGAAGTAAAAATCGACAAACCTTAAAAATAGACTAGAAAAAAGTTGTTAAGGAAAGTGAAGAGTTGAAAGTTAAGATAGAATAATTGGAAGAGAATCTTCCAAGGGTCTTAATAAATACTCACAGTCAACTGAGTTGCTAATATAAAATTGGTTGAAGATTATGGGAGCACTAATGGATGAAAATAAGTAACAATATCTGAAACTGATAGTGGAGATTAGTTGTGAGTGTTTTTGAGGTCAGATCACGTGATTGAAGAGATCTCACCAGCAAATGATATGTTCTTCCGAAGCAGATAGGTATATCATGTTGTTCCCCCTCATTTATACAGGGGGAACTTCCTAACCCAAGAGCTGACCATATATTTTGCAGGTTTAAATGAATATTGCCATTAGGAAAGGGAATCATTAAGTCAAAAACTGATATAGTGGTAAATCTAAACTAGTGAGATTATAGGTAAAAACAAAGGAAGTTAAACATAGAAAAGAACCTAAGTCAGTCCATTGATATTAGTTGTGTCTAAACCAAATGATGTATTAACCCAGAGGACAACAAGTCATCATTTGGAGGATTGGAACTCAAATGATGAGAATGATGTGTCTGCTGGTAAAATCTGTTAGTCTGTTAAGACTAACTATGAGGACTTAAACAGTTGGAAATCTGAGATTTGATAAAATTGGTTAAATTTTCTCGAAAGAAGGGATTGGATTAGAAAAAGAAACTAAAAGCTTGTTTGCTTCGTAAAAAGTACTGACCCTTTGCATCAAAGATTGTGATTTTTATGCCAGAAAAGAGTTCCATAGGAAACCTAGCTAAAAAACTTGGTCAAATACTAGTCAAAGGGTGATTAAACCCGTATGGGATTTATGCTAAAAAGGGGGTTCTAATCAACAAAATGTTTAAATAATTGAAATACCCTACGCTAGAAGGAATTTTGTTCCATCAGGAAGTACTAACCAGGACTGGTTTGGTTATCCCTGTTAGCCAAAATAGGAAGTAAGGAGCAGTCCATCCTGTTTGTACTTTGCTAGGCTCCTATTAGTACTGTCTTTGGCCTATTAGTACTGCTAGGCTGTTGGTATTGCTAGGCCAATTTGTCCCAAAAATAGCTTAATAAACTAGTAGTCGCTATTAGACCAATTTACCCAGATAATGGACAATGTAAGACCAAGAGCCTAATATTTACCAATTAAGAGCGTGTGCACACAAACCAGCTTTTAGACCCGAAGACTTTAAAACATGGATGTTTAAAAATTCTAAGGTTAAAAAATTGCGACTGCGGGGACAAGAGCAGTTGTTAATACTGGTAAGGGTAAGATGGATAATACTCTTAAGAAGTTAAGGTGGGTTTAGAGGCCCAAGGGGAAATTACATGGATCATGAGTCTAAAGGAAAATGGATCGGCATATCAAAGGTTTGAGTATGTTAACCCAAAGGGATATCCAAGTATGTAATGACTTGGGTCCCTGAAGAGATACTAATTTTCTTACTTATGTGTAGGACAATCAAGAAGCATTCTAACAAGTCCTGCAGTGGTGGATAGTGGTTGCTCTAGCCATATGACGGCAAACCACAGCTATCTTTCAGACTATAAAGATTACAATGGAGGCTTTGTGGCTTTTGGAAGTGATCCCAAAAGAGGTAAAATAGGGTAAGGTAAATCAAAACTGCTAATTTAGACTTTGATGATGTATATTTTTAGATGAACCTTAAGTTTAACCTTTTCTCTATCTCCACAAATGTGTGACAAGAAAACAGTGTCCTCTTTACTGCCATGGAATGCTTATCATGTCTCCTAGCTTTAAGACTTCTTGATGGAAAGTCAAGTTTGTACTTAGACGCTCCTAGATAGGAATGGAGGTGTACAGTTTGGATTTAAAGAACATTGTTCCTTCTGGAGATATAACTTGTTTATATGCATAATGCAACAAACAGATGAGTTCTAAAAATTATTGTTACAGGAGATTAGGTCATGTGATTTCAGAAATATAAACAAACTTGTTAAGGGACACCTAGTTAGAGTGTTCCTACCTTCTACTGTTTTTGTAAATCTGCAAGAAGGGGTAAAGCAACATAAGGCCTCCTGTAAGGCTAAGTTAGAAAGAACCATCAGAAAGCCCTTAGAATTACTTCATATGGACTTATTTGGAAATGTCTCAGTAGAAAGTTTTGAATTAGAAAAAAGTTACTGTTTGGTTATGACTGATGATTTTAGCAGATTTAGGTTGGGTATTTTTCTTAGTACTAGGATGAATAAAATAAGATCCTTTATAAATTTATCACATTGATTAGAAAACGCCATTGAACCATAAGTTAAAATCATTAGGAAATGATCATGGGACAGAAGAATTTAAGAACCCATGCTTATGAATGAATTATGGTGACTAAGGAAAGGGATAAAAGGGGAGTATAGTTGTGGCTAGAACTACACAGACAACAATGGTGTTATAGAAAGGAAAAAAATAGGACCCTAATTGAGGCTGCTTTGAGAAACTATGCTAGCTGACTTTCACTTTTTACCCATCCCATTTTGGGTAGGGTTGAGGCTAGAGAAACAACTGCTTGCTATATACTGAATAGGGTATTAGTGACCAAAACCTCAAAATAAGACCCTTATGAACTATTAATAGGTAAACCACCTAGTATTAGTTTTATGAGACCGTTTGGGTGCCCCTTGACCATTTTGAACACCTTAGATCCCTTGGGCAAATTTGATGGGAAATCAGATGAAGGTTTTGCTTATACTCTTTCCTAGTAGGCTTTTGAGTATTAAACAAAAAGAATGAACCAAAGGAGTAGAAGGAGACAGAGAACATGCACATTGATTTTCTTGAAGATCAACCTAATGTGGCAGGAAGTGGTCCTGATTGGATGTTTGATCTTGATTTTCTAACAAATACAATGAACTATTATACTGTTAGGTTTAGACAATCATGTTAATATGGATTGCATGTACACGCAGAACATTATGTTGCAGGTCATCAGAAAAAAGCTACGGAACTACTCAGGAATACATATTGCTTCTAAATACACCCTCATAGGCTTAAAAGGATGTCATAGTAGAAAGAGTTGTTGAAGGCTGCAAAAGGAAAAAACCTTTTTGAAAATTCTCCTAAAGATAATGATGTAAAGGATTCAGAAGATGTTGCTAAAAAAGAAGAACAACATACGATGACAGAAGCTGAACAAGTCTTGAAAGATGATCTTGAGAGGATGATTGCTCAAGAAATTGCTGCTAAAGCTATAGATGATGCTACAAGACAAGCCTTTGAAGAAGAAAAGAAGAGGGCAGCTCAGGCTACCAGTATTAATAAACTTAATACTGGTAGGCCATCTGTTAGTACTTCCAATTCACCATTGGTTTAGTATTCTTAACACAATATATGCCTAGTGATGATAGTACTTCGCCACAATAGTACAAATTACTGTGGATCATCCATTTGTCTATCTTGGAGGGACAAAAATTACCTATTGAGCAACTCTACTTCCCCAATGCTGACTTACCCATTGATCCCTAATATGCCCTGCTTAGAAGATGATTTAATGTATTTCCAAAATGATGGCATATTCCAGTGGGCTTTATGATGAATGAAGATGTGGGTGCAGAGGCTGATTTTAACAATATGGATAACACCATTGATGTCAGTCCTATTCCTACACTCAGAGTTCATAAGGATCACCCTAAAGGTCAAATTCTAGGAGATCCTAAATCAGCAGTTCAAACAAGAGGAAAGATCCAAAAGGATTCTTTAGTACAACAAGCTTTGGTAAGCTACATCTATAATCAAAATAGAACAAATCATAAAGACCATCAGAATTGTCTTGTTAGCATGTTTCTCTCCCAAGAAGAACCCAAGACGATATCACAAGCCTTAGAAAGATAAACAGCTAGGTTGAAGTAATGTAAGAAAAGAATTGCTCCAATTCAAATTACAGAAGGTTTGGATACTTGTTGATTTGCCTTTTGGGAAAAAGGCAATTGGCACAAAGTGGGTCTTTAAGAATAAGAGGGATGAGAGGAGTTTTGTTGTGAAAAACAAAACAAGGCTTGTAGCATAAGGGTTTAGACAGGAGGAAGGTATACACTATGATGAAGTTTTTGCACCTGTTGCCATGATTGAGGCAATCATGTTGTTTTTAGCTTTTACATCATTCATGGGATTTCCTCTCTACCAAATGGATGTTAAGAGTGCATTTCTCTATGGCACTATTGAAGAGGAGGTATATGTTCATCAACCTCCAGGCTTTGTTGACGCTGCTCATCCAAACAAATTTTATAAGGTGATCAAGGCTCTTTATGGTCTACATCAAGCTCCTAGAGCTTGGTATGAGACACTTTCTTTTTTCTTGCTGGAAAATGGTTTTAGGAGAGGTACAATAGACAAAACATTGTTTATCAAAAAGAACAAGAGTGACATTATGTTAGTCCAAGTGTATGTGGATGACATCATTTTTGGCTCTACAACGCAGTCTATGTGTACTGAGTTTGAAGATTGTATGCACAAAAGATTCCAGATGAGCTCCATGGGTGAGCTCATATTCTTTTTGGATATACTAGGTGAAACAACAACCTGATGGAAATTTTGTTGTCATAGACAACGTTTTAGCTGACATCCTTATGAGTTTTTGATTTTTGTTCTCATCAAAACGCTTACTAATTATTTTGTGTCAAATAAGCCCCTGGTTAAAGATGAAGATGGTGTCGATGTAGATGTGCATATCTACAGGTCTATGATTGGTTTCCCTTAATGTATTTGACTGCATCAAGGCTCCAGACATCGTTTGTTGTATGTGCCTGTGCTAGGTTTCAAGTCACACCAAAAGCTTCACACTTAAATGCAGTTAAAAGAAGGATTTTAGGTACCTCAAACATCAACCTAAACTAGGGTTATGGTATCCTAGGGATTCTCCTTTTGAACTAGAAGCTTTCTCAGACAGTGATTATGGAGGCGCCAGTCTTGACAGGAAATCAACAACAGGTGGTTGTCAATTTCTTGGTAGAAGACTGATATCTTGGCAATGCAAGAAGCAGACGATTATGGCAAATTCTACTACTGAGGAGAATTATATTAGCGGCTGACTAATGATGTGTGGCAAAAGTACATGGATACAGAATCAGATGATGGATTATGGCTTTAATTTCATGAACACCAAAATCCATATTGACAATGAGAGTACCATATGTATAGTCAAGAATCCTGTCTATCACTCAAGGACCAAGCACATTGAGATTCGACATCACTTCATAAGGGATTGCTATGAGAAAAGATTGATAGATGTTATCAAGATTCACACTGATGCTAATGTTGCAGACCTTCTCACCAAAGGATTTGATGTCACAAGATTTAATTTTTTGGTGGTTAACATTGGAATGATCAATCTATAGCTGCATTAGTTTAGGGGAGGCAAGTCAGCAGATTACTTTGTTGTACAGTTTGTGAAATATTTTAGTTAGCAGATAGATTTTAGATGAGATGATGATTTGGGATTCATTCTATTCATTGGAATGAAGATTGAGGGCTACATATGGTGCTGAGTTAGTTAGTGCTGCCAGTTTGGTTAATACTGTCAGGCCAACACTTAGTACTGCTTGGCTTAGTTTGTGCTGCTCAAAAGTACTTCACGATGGAAATGATGTTTGGATTGGGTAAAAAGATGCTGCTTGGATTGGTATTGGAGGCTATAAATGGTAGCTAACAAATTTGGTGCTGCCAGGCAAATTTGGTGCTGTCAGGCAAATTTGATGCTGCCAGGCAAATTTGGTGCTGCCAGGCAAATTTGGTGCTGCCAGGCAAATTTGGTGCTGCCAGGCAAATTTGATGCTGCCAGGCAAAATATTTTGTACTGACAGGAAATGTTTGTGTTGGCTTGTTACATGTTACTACTGTTGGCGAGAGAACATGATGTTCATTAATTAAATATAAAGATGAGATATTTCTGTCTAACAAAGTTGCATATATGGGTCTATAATAGATTGAAAATTCTTGATCCTTTCTTCTATAACATCTTTTTTCTCAGATAAGGATTCAAGTTTATTCAGTTCGGTCTATCAAACCCAAGCAAATCTCATAATAATCTCAATTCCATCTCCCCATCTCTCATACTCTCCTAAATCGATCATATCCACATCTTATCCATCTATTACAAGTTTCTATGGCGGAATTTGGAGTTTGTTGATCAACATAACATGGTCGCGTGCTTAGAGAAGATAGAGGGAAACTCTGATTTTCATGAGATAGTGGACTTTCTTGCTTCTAGTTTGATTCATCATGCTCTCACTGTAAGTCCACCTATCTATACTTCCTACATTGAACAGTTTTGGAACACTGCCAGTTCCCAAATAGTCATTGATGTTTGTGAAGCAGATTAATGCTCCTGTTAATAGCAAGGCAAGTTATTCAGTAACAGAGGCATCAATAAGAAGTTCTCTTCTTTTTAATGATGCTGATGGCACTACTTGCCTAACAAATGAAGCTATTTTTCAAAACCTTGCATTGATGGGTTATGAGGGTGATTTTAATAAACTAACTTTTCAAAAGGCTCTATTTTCTCCCCAATGGAAGTTTTTGATACATACCATTTTACATTGTTTGAGCTCAAAATCTACCAGCTGGAATGAGTTTTCCACAAATATTGATTCAGCTGTTATATGTCTGGCCACTAATCAAAAGTTTAACTTTTCTAAACTTATTTTTGATGGTTTGTTGAGGAACTTGGATAATACTAAAAAGAAACTTCTTATGTATCCAAGGTTTTTAATGGTGTTTATAAATAATCAAATTAAGCTTGGTGAGCCTTTTAATGATGTTTATCCTACACTAGCTCACAATCTAAAAGTTTTCACAAATATGTCTAGGAAAGGACTAAAATTTTTAGGAAAAATAACACCTTTGTTTCCTAATATGTTGACACATGCAGCAGAGGGTGAAGGTTCAGGAGAACCCACTGAACCTCAACCCACACCCTCTCATACTCAACCTAGTACAGGAGACCAACCCCCTGAAACATCATCTAGCCATGCCACTACCCAAGACTCTAGAGACACTTTAGAGGGAACTAATAGGAATGAAGGGGATCAGGTTTAGACACCTCATGATAGTCCTCTTTCATGTGGTCACACATCTGACAGAGTTGAGGGTGCCATGAACCTATAGGAATTATCTGTTTTATGTACTAACCTGTCTAACAGGGTTCTTGTCTTGGAGTCTATTAAGGATGCACAAACTGCAAAGATCAGTGCATTAAAATCTAGAATCAAGAAGTTAGAAAAGAAGTGCAAGCCAAGCATCTCCCACCACAAGGCATGGTTAAAGAGTGTGAAAAGAGTATCCATGAAGAAGAGATTTGGAAAGAGAGAGTCTGTATCCAAACAGGGGAGGAAAAAGTCCAAACCTGAATCAACTTTGGATGACAGTACTGTCTTTGATGATCAAGATGCAGATCATGGTATGTAGTACATGGAAACTGAGGAAGCTGTGGATGAGGGGAGGCAAAGTGGTAAAACTGAGGAGGTTAAGTTGACTGATGATATAGAAGTTGTTGAAGACAAGGGCAGTGGTAATAAAGGAGGAAATGCTGAAGAACTAGTTAGTACTGCTAGACCAGAAGTTAGTGCTGCTTGACCAGATATTGATGCTGCTAGGCAAGAAGATAGTGTTGTTGAGCATAGAACTCCTTCTACAACAACAAGTATATTTGATGATGAAGATATCACCATGGCTTAAACATTGATTAAGATTAAGGAAGAAAAAGCTAAGGAAAAAGGAGTGTCAATTAAAGATGTTGATGATTCTTCAAGACCTGCAAGATCTATTCTCACATTGAAGCCACTTCTAACAATAGATCCTAAAGACAAAGGTAAAGGGGTCTTGAAGGAGTCACCAGTAAAGAAAGTTAAGAGAAGTGATCGGGATGCAGCTCAGATTGCTAAAGATGCTGAAATAGCAAGACTGGTACATGAAAATGAGCTAGCAAAGATGGAAAGGGAAAGAGAGGAAAGATAGAGACAGGATCAAGCATTTGTGGACTACATTGCAAGTTTATATGATGAAGTTCAAGCTAAGATGGATGCTAGTAAAGATTTAGCTGCTAGACTACAAATGGAAGAGAGAGAGATATACACAATAGAAGAAAGGTAAAAGCTATTAGCAGAATTCTTTGAAAGGAGGAAGAAGTTACTTGCTAAAGAGAGAGTTGCTGCTGTTAGAAACAAACCTCTAACAAGAACACAACTGAGGAGTCTGATGATGACCTATCTTAAACATACAGGTAAATATAGACATAATCAGTTAAACAAAAAGACATTTGAAGAGATTCAGGCCCTATACATCAAGGAACAAGAAAGAGATGTAGATTTTTTACCTATTAGGTCTGAAAAAGATGAAAATATGATTGATAAGATAAACAAGAAAGCAGTTGGTATGGATGAGGAAGAGGTTTCTGAAAGCACTAAGGTTGAAGTTAAGAAGGAAGGACGTGAAGAGAACATCAGGTAGGAGACTGAAGATGAAAGCTACAAAGAAGTATAAAAGGCAAACGACTAATTCTGATCTTGAAGAAGAGAAACAGCTAAGAGCTTCTCTAAATATAGTTCCAGGTGAAGAAGAAGAGATTGATTATGAAGTTCTGGGCACGAGGTATCCAATTGTTAACTGGGAATCTGCATTTTATCATATTGATAGATATGGAGTACCTCATGACTATTACAGAGTGTTTAGAGCTGATGGAAGTTCAAGATATATCAAGACTTTCACTGAAATGGTTTCAAGATTTGACAGATTGGACTTCATTGAGCTACATAGTTTAGTGATGCAGAGATTTTCAACAACAACTCCTGAAGGAATTGATTTAGTTCTCTGGGGAGACTTAAGGATTATGTTTGAAGAAACTGCAGATGAAGATATTTGGAAGAATCAAGAGAAATAGATTATTAAGAGTTGGACTTTCTATAAAAACTGTGGAGTTCATATCTTGGCATTAGAAGATAGTACTAAAATTCACATGCTTGCAGAGAGAAGGTATCCACTTATAAGAGAAACTCTTGAGAGGATGATGGAGTTAAGATTGACTGCTGAATCTGAAGGTGAAGCTGTTTTTGATCTGCTCAGATTTATTCAAAAAATAGATTGATGAGTTTGGGGACCAAGATGGGAGTGAGAAGGATCTTTAAGTGTTGATTTCTGACCATACAATAAATGGTCATTAGTTCACCATGTCTAACAGACATCAAGAACTGGAAAGTCCAGAAGCAAACGGCTTTTGGTAAAGACTTCTCAAATCCGTTTACAGCTGATAGTTTGCTAAAAACTATATGGTTCTCAACTTACGATGCTTCACAGTAAAGAGTTGGCTAGTCCAAAGCAAACAGCTCTTGGTAAAGACATCTCAAATCCGTTAATAATTGGTAGTTTACTAAAAACTATATGGTTATCAGTGCTCCATGTTATAGCAATGAAGCATTGGCTATTCTAGAGCAAACGGCTACTGGTAAAGAAATATCAAATCCATTTATGGCTGGTAGTTTGCCAAAAATTACATAGCCTACTTAGTTGGTATTTTTGCTGTGTTGCTGAAAAGACTAAAAGCTAATCAAAGTTGAAGTTTAAAATGTTGTAAAGTGTTTGGATACATCCTCCTGGTGTTCAAGAAGCTCAAGATGAAGAAACATGAAGGTTGACAAGTAAACATCATGTTTAGGAGAGGATTGTTGGGTTTTAGAAGGATTTACAACTTACTGCTGCTGGTTCAACAATGATGCTGCTAGTGAAGATTTAGTGCTGCTAAGAAAGATTGAAGAAAATAGACCAAGTCTTTAGTACTGTTAGTGTATAGTTAGTATTGCCAGTACATTGTTAGTACTGCTAGTATAGTTAGTGCTGTTAGTAGTAAGTTAGTGCTGCTAGCATATAATATTTAGTGCTGTTAGGAGATATGCATGAGTTAAATTAGGAATAGATATGCATTATCTCCTCACACGTTTTGTAAGCCCATTAGGGTTTTCCTTTGTGTATAAAAGGAACCCTAGGCATAGTTAATATATATAGATCAATAGAGATAAATTAGCAATCATAACTTGTAACCTAGTACGATTCAAGTTATAATAAAAAGTGTGAGTTTGATAGAAGTTCTCTTGTGTTTACTTAATATTGTTCTTCTTAGCATTGTTGATTAGCTTTTGCATAATCAATAGTGTTCAATTAGTGTTTCATTATTGTTGCTTTAGATTTATCTAAAGTAACAAACACTTTGCAAGCTAAAGGTTCAAGATCTATTCAGTAAGGGATCCAATAGTGGTCATTTTGTATTTAAACAAATCATGTATGATTCGACATTATGTTATGAAATGTTGATGTTTTATGTTATGAGTGACATCATTTGTTATTTATTCATTCTCCATTGTGTTGTGGTGTAGTTATTATACCCATTTGAATCGACATTGTGATTATATCTCACGTACATTGTATTCTTGTGATTAATAGAATCATGCCTGTAACAAGACAAGGAACAAACGACGCCATGACTCCAGAATCCATTCAAGCTATGATTGATCGGGCAATCCAAAGAAACTCTACCCATACTCAGGATGATGCAAGCCAAAATTTGGGTGGAGAACCCAGAAGGCCTGTGCAACCTGCTCGTGTCTGTTCCTATACCGATTTCATGAAATGCCAACACTTGAACTTCAAGGGAACTGAAGGCGTTGTTGGCTTGTCTCAATGGCTCGAAAAGATGGAATTGGTATTTCACATTAGCGGTTGTGCTATTGACAATCAAGTGAAGTTCGCTACCTGCACTCTGCTAGGTGCTGCACTAACCTGGTGGAATGGTCATGTGAGAACCTTAGGTCATGATGCTGCCTATGCTATGACTTAGGGAACTCTCAAGAAGAAGTTGACGGACAAATATTGTCCAAAAGATAAAATCAAGAAACTTGAAATTAAACTGTGGAATCTTAGGGTCAGGGGAAAAGGTTGACAAGTACATCAGTGGACTTCCTGATAACATTTATGGGAATGTCATGTCTGCAAGACCTAAAACTCTTGATGATGCTATCGAGTTGGCCAACGACTTGATGGATCAGAAACTACGCACTTATGCAGAAAGGCAGAATGACAACAAAAGGAAGGCTGATGATTCATCAAGAAACAATCAACAACCTCACAAGAAGCAAAATGTAGCTAGAGCATACACTGCTGACACTGGTGAAAAGAAGGCTTATACTAGAAATCTACCTCTATGAACCAAGTATAATTACCACCACACTAGGCAATGTGCACCCAAGTGTAGAAACTGCAAGAGGTATGGTCATGCTACCAATGATTGTCGGGTCAATACCAACAACAACAATAACAACAACAAGAATCAAAAGGCAGGAGCCTGCTATGAATGTGGTAACACTGGACACATAAAGAAGAATTGCCCAAAATTGAAGAACCGTGGAAATGGCAACGGAAATGGCATAGCTCAAGGAAGAGCTTATGCTTTGGGAGGAAGAGATGCTAGCCCGGACTCTAACGTCATCCCGGGTACATTTCTCCTCAACAACCATTATGCTACAATTTTGTTTGATACTGGTGCGGATAGGAACTTTGTATCTAATACCTTTAGTGCCTTGATTGACATTATCCCCACTACGTTAGAAAGTCATTATGATGTAGAATTAGCCAATGGGAAAATCATAGGAGTTAACACCATAATACGTGGTTACACCCTAAACTTCATGAACCACCCTTTCAACATCAACTTGATGCCGGTCCCACTCGGTAGTTTTGACGTCATTATTGGGATGGACTGGTTAACAAAGTATCATAGAGTGATCATCTATGACGAGAAGATTGTTGTGTTCCGTCCGGAAGAGAGATGTTAATTTTTCAAGGCAATGGGAACAACCAAAGGGAAGAATCCTGACTAAATATCATTTCGTGCACTAAAGCACAAGAGTACTTATCAAAGGGATGTGATGTCTTTTTGGCACACATTACCACGAAGGAAGCCAAAGATAAGTCGGAGGGAAAGCGACATTGTTAGAGACATCCCTGAAGTTTTTTCGGAAGACTTGTCGGGTATTCCACCAGCTCGACAAGTAGAGTTCCAAATTGATTTGGTACCAGGTGCTGCACTTGTAGCACGGGCACCTTATCGGTTGGCACCATCAAAAATGAAAGAATTGGCACAACAACTTCAAGAACTATCAGACAAAGGATTTATAAGACCCAGCTCTTCACCCTAGGGAGCTCCGGTCTTGTTTGTCAAGAAGAAAGACGGATCATTTCGCATGTGCATCAATAATCGTGAACTGAACAAGTTAACGGTGAAGAACCGTTATCCACTTCCTAGAATTGATGACTTGTTCGATCAACTTCAAGGGTCAAGTGTCTACTCGAAAATTGACTTACGATCAGGTTACCATCATGTTACCATTAGTTGAGAGTTTGCGAAGAAGACATCCCCAATACCGCGTTTAGGACGCGTTATGGGCATTATGAATTTCAAGTAAAGCCTTTTGGTTAGACAAACGCACTGGCGGTATTTATAGACCTCATAAATTGGGTGTGCAAACCTTATTTGGATAAGTTTATGATTGTCTTTATCGACGATATACTAATTTATTCAAAGAATGTTGATCCCAAGCCTTGATCGATTCTTTACCTTGTAAAGTGTATGTTACCTTGGATGAATCCAAAATAACAATGGTAGAGACTTTGTTTGTATATCAAAGTGTATGCGGAATCTACACTTTGATACTCTAGAAGTATTAATCAATGAAACAGTACTAAACAATGAACAATGAATAAACACAAAATGCTTCAATATTATTAGAACAATAATACGAGTACTCTTGCTTAGTACTAGGGTTTACAACCTTGAAGCTATATGTTCTTTCTCTAAGATGTATATTTCTCTCTTAAGTATATCTAAAACCTTAACCTAGGATCTCCTTTTATACACCACAAGGAGTCCTTTACAAGATAACTACCAAACTTTTAGGATCAATTACAATTATAATCATATATGAATCTTCCTAAAATATAAAAGATATACATTCCATATTTATCTTTTTGCATCCTTATCTCCAAGTCAGCAGCATTAACCATCAGCAGTATAAACTTTTCTTCTAGCAGTATTAACTAACACTGGCAGTATTAAGTTTGTACTGGCAGTACTAACTCCATTAGTACTATTAGTTATACCTTGGAAATATTCACTCTTGATGAAGATTTATTCCCAACACTCAAGGTGTCTAAATCAGGTTTGTTCCTCCAGATCAAGGTATGAGTCTTCTATTCTGATGGGACACTTCTTAGTAACTTCAAATTCATATCTTCTTGAGAAATAGTTTCACCCAGAATCTTTAGCTGACTGATAAGTTTTTGAAGCCTATCATAGGTTTGATCAAGTCCTTCAGATCTTGATTCATTGAAATTCTCATACTGTTGCTTTAGAAGTGTCTTCTGAGTTTTCTTTGACTCCTTATTACCTCCAAACCTTTTCTCTATGGCTTCCATCAGAGTCTTGGCACATTTGTAGGTATTAAACTTTAGTTGATGTTCATTTGGAAGAGCCATCAACAGTGTACCTCTTGCCTTTAACTCATTCTTCCTTGCTAACTTCTCCTCTACAGTTGTAGGAGGATATGTTTGCTCAACACCATCAACAATTCTCTTTGGTGGAGGTGAGTCTCCATTTACTATTACTTCCCAAAGAGCATAATCTGTCATTAGGAAGTATTGTTCTATCCTCATTTTCCAAAGCTCAAATTCTCCTGGATTGAGTACTAGAAGTTTTGCAGCAGCAACCATTTGTGAAGATACTGCCTCCATGTTTTCACAAACAAATAGATCTGGTAAGTGTAGATTGTTTCTTCTTATTGAAAGTTTCTTAATAAGCTCTGATACCACTTGTTGATCCCACTTAAATAGATCTTGCTTAGCTTGTAAAAAAGCTTAGTTGTATTGAATAAATCCAAGACAACTATGGTAGAAACTTTGATTGAATATATCAAAGACTATGCGGAATCTAGTCAATAATACTAAGAAGAATTCTAATGAAATAGTAACACAAAATCAATAACAAGACAGATTACCAAACTTTCAGCCTTAATATAAAACGAACACTCTTAATAGTGTTAGGGTTTACAAAACCTTAAAGCTAAGAATATCAAAGATGTGTATCTAACATTATGCCCTAGGACCTCCTTTTATACACCAAGGAGTCCTACAAGGCTTACAATACTTTCCTAAGTTATCATGATCTTTTCTATAAACAAACGTAATCTCTTAAACAAATAAGTTATACATATCTTCTTTACAAATAACTAATACTTATCTTTGTAAGTATTCTTGTTCTCCAATCAATCTTTATCCCTTCTCTGTCAGCATAATCCTTCTAGCAGTAGTAATCACTCAACAGTTGTAACTGAGCACAAGCAGCATTAACTACTTAGAAGTTTACTTTAGCAGTACTAACATACACTAACAGTACTAACTTTTGTACTAGCAGTAGTAACTACTTAGTATATTTTCAGTCTTCATCTCTGAGCAGTCTTAACTTCTACTAGCAGCAGTAACTTTATACTAACAGTACTAATTATACTAACAGTAGTAACTAGTAGTAGTAACTTTTATACTACCAGTACTAACTACTTAGCATAATTTTCATTAGTATTACCAGCAACACTAAGTTATGCTTGACAGCACTAATATATACCTAAGCAACAGTAACTCTAAGAATATCTTGAAGTCTTTAAATCCCAACAGGCACTGTAACTGTTGTGACAAAGACACATGCATTATGATTATTTGGGATTATGTCGTCAAAGGCGATGCTCTATAATAGTGTCTACAAATACACTTATGTATTATGTGAACATAGCCGATGCTTTGTAATCTTGCCGATAAAGACAATCATGTATTATGTGAACAGAGAGCTGATAATATGTAATCGTGTCGATAAAGATACTTATGTACTGTGTGAACAGAGTTACAACTGTGTAATCATTTCGACAAAGACAGTTATGTATTATAAACAGAATCAAAGCTCTATAATCGTGTCAACAGAGAAACTTATGTATTATGTGAATAGAGTTGCAGATCTGTAATCGTGTCGACAGAGACACTTTTATTATGTGAACAAAGCTGAAGCTCTGTAATTGTGTTGACAGAGACACTTAGTGATTAGGTTAACAGAGGCTATGCTCTACATTTATGTCAATAAATACTTATGTTAGCATATGTTATGCTCCGTATTTATATCTACAAATAATTATGTCAGCATATGTGATGCTCAGTAGTCATATCGATAAAGACAGAGCTCTACAAGCGAGCCATCAAGGCGAGCCTTTGATAGGGTGCTTGTTTAATAAGGCTTTACAATCTTGACGATGAAGACAAGGATCTGCTATTCTATTAGGGATGAATATTATGCCTAGCTTAGATCTTAGTCGTATAGATACACCCTAACTATTAAGCGAATGTGAGTCTCTGTCGTCTCAACAGATCTTATGTGAAATGCCTTGTCAAAAGAGTCATGTCAACAGTGGACTTATCATCATGGGTGACATTGTAAAGCTTAGTGGAAATTAACTTCATAGGCTTATTCATGGACATCACGTATTTAATATGAGTGGATATGTTTTATGCTAAAAACAACATCAAAGCTCTAATAGAGGTTCTAGGAATATAAGTTATCCTTAGTTAGTGGTGTACAATCTCCAATGATCATTGTATCATAAGTATAGATTCATTAAAATATGGGTTATAGTGCTCTTAATAAACATCAAAAGTCTCCTATGTAGAGAACATGTTTGTAGTGAAATAAGGACAATAAAG
>BQNB010013192.1:43108-60373 GCA_026074375.1 Tanacetum coccineum | reverse complement strand
AGCTTTTAATTTGGGGATTGTGATTCATACATAAACTGGGTTTAAGGAATTAAAGGGGGTTTATTAGGTCAACTTTGATTCATTAATCTAAATATTGATGTTGTATTCGGAAAAGTGATTGATATAAGGGTTTGTTCTTATTTTTCAATAGCTCGTTTTTGTATATTAGAATCCTTATGACTTTTATCTTCTTCTTCTTCTTATTACTCTTATTAATCATTTTGATATAGTTGCTTCTGTTTCTAACATTTTATTTCTCGTTTTGTAATGTACGTCTAGTTGGCTATGGAAGGAGTAGGTCGAATAAATGAGCTAAGGGATGAAATCTTAGTCGATAATAGAATGTCTCGCTTGGACTGCACTACCAAACAGCTTATCAGAACAACGGCTGCTATCTCAAAACGATGGAAAAATCTTTGGACTCAACTTCCTCATCTCATTTTCTCAATTGAGGATGACATCACAGACAACGGCGAAGGATATAAAGGGCAGGAGGGGGTGCTGCCCCCCCCCCCTAAAATTTGGGTTACAGTTAGCAAATATTCATAAGTTTGATTCGAATACAAGAAAAAAATGGTGAATTTTCATGAAAGAATAAGAATCTGGTTGAAGAAAGAGAAAGGATAGATAGAAGATGAAAAAGCAGTTATTCAACGTCCTTTTTATATATTTATCTCGATTTTATTTAGGGACATTTAAAATCTTTATAATTTAAGCCCCTCATCTTACCTATAATAAACATAACATCTCCTTTCCAGCCTAATGTTGAATGACCTCATTTATGAAAGGATCTTTTGGCCATTTTTTTGTCACTATTATTATTTAAATAGTCATACTTTTTATTAAACCAAAGAAGTAATTTTAATTTGGTTAATACTAGCAACTATTGTATTAACGTAACTAAGGAACAAATTGTTAACTGACTTGGTTACGAAAACAATTTAAGCTAATTAGGATTAACATTTAACCATCGAGGCTAGCTCAGATGGCCCATCAATGGTAACCTTGGGAGGTTGTTACCACATGCGAGAGGTATTAGGTTCGAGTCTCTTCGTGAGGGTTTTCCTTCAAGAGCGAAAAAAGAAGTAAGGTTTATCGCTTAAGACGAATGTTCGAGTCTTTCATACTGCTCAATTGAATGTCATTGTGAGCTCGAATCACTAACAACTAACTTGGCGTTAAAAAAACAAAAACAAAAATTAGGATTAATATTTAATTGTTCCATATACAAAACAAATACAAGGTGTTTTCTATGTCACTGTGAGCTCGAATCACTGACAACTAACTTGGCGTTAAAAAAACAAAAACAAAAATCAGGATTAATATTTGATTGTTCCATATACAAAACAAATACAAGGTGTTTTCTATATACAAAACAAATGCAAGGTGTTTTCTATATTTTTTCCTCCTAGTAGAAACCAGTTTCATTTATAATGATTTGAGACTTTGAGTAGGCGTAGATGAAGCTTTCAAGAGCTCAAAAAATGCTTGTCATTAGGAACTTTTGTGTAATCAGTAATAATTGTTACTAGTTTTAATGTTTATTTCTTATCTTTGTTACTGTACATTTTTACTATTAATGTACATTGTTACTGTATATTTTTCTCTCGTAAATTTTTCGCCCCCTCAAACCAGATGATCAAGCTCCGCCACTGATCACAGATTTTGGATGTCATGATACTGATCTTCGTGATTACATTTCTTTTATCGACAACACCCTAAATCAGTGTCCTACAAATCTCAACCTTAAAAAATTCAAACTTTATATCAACTACTATAGTGTGGTTAATTGTGACTATAAATCGCGAGTAAATAGTTGGATTCATTATGCTATTAGCCGTAATGTTGAAGATGTTGATTTATGGTTACGGGATGCGAGAGTAGGCTACGAGTTTACCTATGACGATGAGTTGTTTTTCAACAATTTGTGTTTCAATCGTGTGAAGGTGTCCTACTGTGAGTTTAATCCTCCTAATGGTGCGATTAGTTGGGGAAGACTTGAATGTTTGTGTTTATCTTATGTGACTGTGTATGAAGATATGATTGAGAAGATATTATCCGGAAGTCCTTGCTTGGAATCTTTAGAGTTGAAAAATTGCCCTGGTTATAGGCGGATTGATGTTACTTCAAGAAATGTTAAGAAGTTGGTGTTCTCTAATTACTACTACTCGATAGATGGGGATTATATAGATTGTATCAAAATCAATTCTCCTTACATATCATCACTAACTATAAAAGGTGAATTTGAAGTGAAGCTTGTGTTGCTTGATGTCTCTTTTTTGATAAAAGTTGAATTAGACTATTCTATTGATCCGGGGATGTCTGATGATATAACTTACGAAGAAATGTTAAGAGGACTTTTGGAAAGCCTTGACCATGTCAAAGATGTAATCATTAATGATTTCTGGTGGGAGGTAATATTACCTATTAATTTTATTTTTTTTCTTCCGCTCGTGTTTGTTTGTGTATGTGTGTGTTGTTTAAGTAATTTACCGTTCTAGAGGAAATAGGAGAGTTCCCACGCTTCTAGACGAGTAATCCACCTAAGTATCTGAAAGTAAGACAGAAAACCCGTTAGCTCGCCCCGGGTGTTGACCCAGGACCAAGCTCGGGCGTGAAAGTAAGTACTTTTGTAAGAGCCGAAGGGGCTATAAGTAAGAGCTGAAGGAGCTACAAGTAATAAATGTGTGTGTGGTGAAATTAATGCTTGCCTTCAAGTAGTAAATGGTTGGGCATTTATACTACTTGAAGTACTGTTTAGAAATACTGTTCTTGACACCTTGGGAATGAAGGAGACGACCTATGTCTAGCCTTTGCCTTGGGTGTCGGTACTCCTTGGAGACATCGCTCCTTAATTCCCGGGATAGTGATGTTGCGTAAGTGTTTGTTATTGTCCAACGGTTTAAAGAGGTGTCCCTCTTTATCGAGTCTAACGTTTTGTCTTCTTTCGGGTTGATGTAGTGCGCTTTGTTGCTTACTAGGCTGACGTCTCATACCCGTTTGGGACTTCATGGACCGTTCGGACCATTGTGGCCCTTTCGGACTTGAATAGCTTGCTTGGTTTGGAATGATTTGATTGGGCTTGAGTGGTTCGCTTGAGCTTTATGTGGCCCATTCGGACTACTAGCCTGTCCGGCATATACGCGGACATGTGTATTGGCATTGCACTATTCTAATAATGTTCTCTTTGCATTGTTAGATTTACTCTAATTTGAAAACTCGCGGCGATACGTCTAATGGTTGTTCTGTGCTGTTAAAGTCCTAACTTGGAAGCGTTTGGTGTGGTGACAAGAGACTGTTGATGCTTAAGAAGTTGTTGACACTCTATCGAGCATCTCCGGTAGCCGAAATAAATTCAAGTCTGCTATAATTTGTTTACTGTTTACTTGTGAACTGATCGAGTTAATGAGAAAAAGAAATGTACTAGTAACAGATATAGAAAATGGAATGATTTTGTTGCTTTCTGTGGCTCTGTTGTTGTTCTAGTTATACTCGTTGGCGATAGTGCTGTTGTGCGCTTTTTGACAAACCCAAGCCCATTTGGAGTCTATAAATAGCCCATAGTTTTTATTTTTACCGTGTGTAAAAATTTAAAGATCATAGCCGAACGTCCCTTGTTTGCAAGATACTTATCCGACTCGTCCAGCCGCCTTTTCTTTATTGTGATCAGGTATACCTTTCTTCCCTTTTTGGCTTTGTAAGTTTTCGCCCCTTCGAATCTTTGAAAATGTCTGACGTGGAACGAGTTGACATGGGGTTGCAAGCCAATCCACTTCATCCAGTAAGCGTGAATGGTCTTATATTTCTACCATAAGACCATCGGAAGTGAAAGCCCTCACTCGTAAATATAAAATTCCTAGGGATCTACACCCTGTTGCTGTTTCTTCCGAATGGACCATGGATCGTTTGACTGATGAGTATATTGGTCTCTATGAGTAGTATTTTGAGTTTGTCGGGCTAAGGGTACCCTTTTCGACCTTTCTTCTTGCCGTGATTAGGCATTTTCATGTACATCTCTCCCAACTAGTGCCACTGGGCTTGACCCGATTGACTTTATTCGAGTTGTATTGTCGAAGCCTTGACATCGTCCCTTCGGTCACTTTGTTCCGTGTTTTTTATAAACTTAGCAAGCAAGGGGACTGGTTTTCTATCGAGAAAAGGGCCGATAAGGATTTTCGAGGTAAGATTTTGAACGAAACATCTCTGTATGAAAAGTGAAAGGGCGTTTTTCTTTTTTTTATATGATCCGAAGAGCCATTCCTGATGCTATGCAGCTGGAGGCACCATGATTGGATATAAGAGATCCAGACGCCCAATGATGGGGTTTTTGATGAGGATGATGTTATTGCTTTGACCAACCAAAGCCTATTGATAATCGTGTAATCGAGCATGTTCTTTTAAGTGCCTGGGATTGGCTACCACTTGGGAATTTTCCCCTAAGTTACCGTCCTTTGTTTTCAAAGATCCGGAGGGCAATGGTAATGAGGGGTGCCACTTATCTCCTTTATTTGTTAGCGACTTTATGTTATATTCCCCCATTATTTTAATTATGTTCATTTTTTTTCTTCGCTCTTTTATCTTTTTCACTATCACCTGGTGTTTTTTTTTGTTGAATTAGTTACCAATGCTCGGAGTATTTACGTCTTCCTTTTCTTTCCGGGATGACTATCGAGGCTGGGGGGCCTTGACCGAACAAGACGTCATTCCCCAGCATACTACCACTCCTCTTAGTGACGATGAGCAAGTTCCCGGGAAAACGGATTCACAACAAAGGGTTGAGGCCTCAGATCCTAAGATAATGGCCACTAGGATAAGGAAAGCTCAGGCTGCGGCCAAGAGAAAGGCCGAGAAGAACAGGGGGTCCAAGGTGCCCAGTAGGTCCTGAGGGGGGTTCGAAGAGGCGTAAGGAGAAACCTACCGATCACATCCCTTGTCTTACTCCTCTTCGGACTATAGAAGCGGTTACTTCGGACGTTTCTAGGGGTGAAAATGTGGCTTCCCCTACTCAGGCTCAGGGAGATAATTTGCTTGAGATTCCTGCACATGACTCTGCTAACACCACAACCCACCCTTGTGAAGAGCATCATGATGAACATTCAGGGGTTCTTGGGGATAGAGGTGGTAATTTTGATGATGATGTGGACGAAGAGGTTAATCTTGAGGGGCCGGACAGGCATGTTAGCGAACACTGATGGAACGGGTTTGTTATTGGCACTAGATTCATCCCCCACTGTTGCAACACCGTCCGTATAATTGGAATCCTTGCTCAAGAGTAAACTCCTATGGCCCTGATCCCCTTTACCGAGAGGTGTGTCTATCATTTCCCCTTCGTTTTATATGCCGTTTTTTTTTAACACTTGCTAATAAGGTGATGTTTCACAGGTGCTGTTAGCCTGTGAGGCCTAGGATCTTCTTTACCTCCGCCTCTTTTTGTTCCGACTTGGGGAATCCACCAGAGGAGCCGAGTGACCACTCCGGAGGAGTGTCGTGATTTAATGGCTAACCTTGTTCCTCCTGGTGTTCAAGAGGAGATGCATCTTTTGGATAATAACGTTGTTTTGGATAGAGCTTGGTTTACCTTGGCCCGTGGTGCTATGGCACAGGCACACGCTCTTCGCCAGTTTGAGTCTCTTTATGACACCCACCATGCCTTGCAAGAGAGTCTTGAGACCACGCGGAGTCATCTTGTTCAGACTCGAGAGGACTTTAATGTCGTTCAGAACTTCTACAACACTTTGTCTGAGAGACATAGGAAACTCCGCGAGGATCATGGCCATTGTTCTGAGGATCTTGCTGCTGTTCGGGCTGAAAAGGATAGTTTGATGGCTACTAATGCCGAACAGGCCCTTCGAATCAAAGAGTTGGAGCAACAATTGAAAAGTGCCGATGAGGTCCACTCTTCTGCTGTCAAAGACTTGAAGTCAGCCCATGCTCGAAAAGACTCTGTATTTGTTAAACTGAAAGGGTTCTAGTGACAGACAATCGAGACAATTGAGGACTCTGGACCCCAACTTGCCTTTTCCAAAAGGGAGAAGACTGATGATATTAGGAAGCTTCTTCCTACTGTGGTGGGGCGTCTCCTACAGAGCCATGAATACAAACAAAGTCTCTCTGTTCCTTTCAAACTATCACTCCAGAACTGATGGGGAACAGGTCTGGCTTGAAGGCGAGGTCCCGAAGAGGAGCTCCGTGAGATTAATGAATAAAGATGAACGGGTTTGAACTTATTCCGATAAGAAAAATGCCAGAATGCTGAATACGAGAGGTTGTTTTCCCAAAACAATATTCGTGATGTGTATACTTAATCTCTCATCTCTCTGAGTAAAGACCGTGCAAGATCTCTAAAACTTCATCCTGCCCCTACCTCCCAAGGATGCTTCCCAAAGGCTGGTTCTGGAGGTATGCCTTGCCCCAAACGTCGTTAGGCCGCGGAGGTGTCCGGTCAAAAGACGACATCTCTTTTCAAGTACCCGTTTTCCGAACATGCTTCCGGAGGTTTCCCAAAGCTCACCGCTAAGAAGACTTAGCTTTGTAATTTGTAATATATAGGTCTTGTTTTGAATTGTTTGTAACTTTGAACAAATGTCCCCTTTTTGGGCCTGATAATTGTAACTTGCTGGTGTCGTTGTAAATTTGCCTTTGTCGCGCTTAATTTCTCACTTGTCTGCTTATTCCACTTGTGTTCGAATGGGTTGACTCTCTTATAGGTTGAGCTAAACAGTGAGGTCCGCTTTTGTCCGAGGAGTTTTTCCATATGCACCCATATGTTTCGACTGAAGGGATTTTTTGCCCTTTCTTCTTCTTCTACTTCTCTCTTTTTTTTTAATGCGCTTGGTGTTTGTGTAGTTTGCCCTGACTTACCCTGAGCTATCTGTGAGATTTATTTTGTTCGGAGGGGCTGTGCCCTTCCATACCATTATTACCCTGTGACTTGGTTCTGTGGGGTTTATTTTTTATGTTTTGTTCGGGAGGGGCTGTGCCATTCCATACCATTTATTACCCTTGACATTTGTTGTCATTGGGGTTTATTTTGTCCGGAATGGTTTGCCCTTCCTTATCATTTTTAACCCTGTGACTTGTTGTCTAGTGGGAATTAATTCGTCCGGTGAGGGGCTGTGCATTCCTTATCATTTTACCCTATGCCTCGTTCGTCTGTGGATTTATTTCGTCCCGGTTAGGGGGCCTGCTCCCTTCCTTATCATTTAACCCTGTACTTGGTGTCTATGGATTTATTTTTGTCCGGAGGGTTTGTGGTGCCATTCCTTATCATTTTACCCTGTGACATAGGTTGTCTGTGGGATTTATTTCGTCCGAAGGGGCTGTGCCCTTCCTGTATCAATTTAAACCCTGTGACTTGGTAGTTTAGGGATTTTTCCCATATCCGTAGGGTAAGGGGCTAGGCCTTCGGAATGGGGTATTATTCCCTGTGACTTAGTTTGTTCTTTGGGTTTCCTATCCGGATGTTATAACAATCATTCATTCGGAAAATTGCCTTTCCCCATTGAAAGTTTGGAGTACGAGCTATTCACATTCATTATTAAATATAGCGTATAGAGAACATAACTCATAAAATAATAAAACCTACAAAAAGCATTTATTTTTGCGTAAGATGATGCGCGTCCAAGTCCGAGAACTAACTTGTCCACCATCGTTTGCAACTTAGAAGAGCCATTTTTGACGCTTTCTGTAACCCTTGTAGCCTAGCCCACCTGGACCACAGCTTCCTTTGATACCTCCACTCTGCTAATAGCCTTTTCCTTCGTACACAAACTCTCCTGGCCTAAATCCCGCCCGGGCGTACTTTTTTGTTGTAGTACTGCTCTCTTCTTCGTTGAACCTCCCTCCCCTCAACATCAACGTTCAGTAGACGGCATGCCTATTCTTTCTTGCCGGAATAAACCCGCCTCACTAACTCCGTACGTTAGCGAAGGGGGTCTCAGCCGTTGCTTTGCTTAAATTGAGGTGCGGTGGACCCATAGTACGTTCGGCAATTCGTCCACCCATCCTGCTTTTTCCCTTCCTAACCTGGTTTTGATTTCTTCCATGAGGCTTCGGTTTGCCCTTTCGACGAAACCGTTAGCCCTGCGATGAGCTAACCGCTGTAATTCCATCTGTTGAATCTCAAACCTTTTACACCAACTCTTGAAAGGGTCGTTTACCAGTTGTGCCCCATTGTCCGTGACAATGATTCTTGGGAGACCATATTTGCATCTGATGTTGTCCATCACGAAGCGGATTATCTCCTTGCCTGTTATCTTGACCAGCGGCTTTGCCTCTACCCACTTGGTAAAGTAATCAATGGCCACAACTACGAATTTAGCTCCTCTCTTCCGGTAGTTAACGGACCAATTATGTCCAATCCCCAACTGATAGAAAGGCCATGGGGCCAAATGGAATCAATAATGATTTGGAATGTCTCGGTATCGGGGAGTGAATTTGGCATGAGTCACACTTATCTACCTCTGTCTTAGCGTCTGCATGCATGGTGGGCCAATAATACCCTTGCCTCATTGCTTTCCTTACTACCGCTCTAGGATACACATGCATTCCGCAAGATCCCATGTGAATTTCCCGAATGACATAATTTGCCTGAAGAGGTCCTACACATCGCAACATAGGAATCAAATACCCCTTTTTGAATAGGACTCCTGACTCCATTGTATATTGGCCTACATCTTGTCACGGCAAAAAAAGCTCGTGCCTCGTTGTATCCTATGATAACTATGCCCTTCCTCCAAGTATTTTGATGATGGAGTACATCCATATCACCCACCTCATCTACTATAGTCTGTACTGTCTAGGAACCTCGACGTTCATTCAGGACCTCTACCAATATCTCTTTGGTAAGGTTGTGGAACGGCACGGTAGCTAGTTTGCTCAATACATCGGCCTTCTGATTATTTCCTCTGTATGTTTCTCAATGAGAAGGTCCTTAAATCGGAGATGTACTTTCTAGCTTAGGCGGTATTTGATCATTGAACCATTGGCTAGCTCATACATCCATTAAGTTTGACTGCCACAAGCTTGGAATCCCACCTTAACCTTTATCCGTAGGACATTCATCAACCGCAAGCTATACGTAGCCCCGCTAGGAAGAGCCTCGTATGTTCTCCGCTCGTTATTTGTGCTTGCAAATTTTAACACGGAGGGCATAAGCATATTCCACACCACTAGGATCCATAAAACAAGACCGGCTCCCGAGCCATTTGAACTGGCCCACCCCATTAGTGTAAAGGGACCATGCCTCTGTGTCCCAGTCTACCCCGAAGAGACCTCCGACTCTGAAAATAGTTCATCCTCCTTTCCTCCATCTGGGGCTCAGAAAGAGAAATCTGCTAGGAACTTGACCCTTTACTGCATTTCCGCGGTATGAGTCGATCTTTTATGTTCTATCTCCTACTGCATATTTTGCTAGCTTCCCCGAAGCTTCTGTCCTACTGAGTATGTTTTTTGATTGGCTGGTCTGTTGTGACCTTTACTGATCAGGCTTCAAAATATCTCCCTTACCTCTCCTGTCATGTTAAATCAATGAAAGAGCTAGTTTTTCCAATGAGAGTAGTTCACTCTGCACACGTAATTTTTCTACTCACATATTGTACGGGACAATCCTTCCATTCCGGTCTGTCAAGAGTACTGCGGAGACCGCCTCCCTAGATACCGCTAGGTATGCGTATAACGTCTCTTCCGGGAAAGGTGGTGTCAGCGATGGAAGCGACATGATCAGTCTCTTCATCTGCTTGAAAATCCATCCTTCCCCTACCGTGGTCCATCGTATTCATGCTTTTCTCCTTCGTATAATTTTTAGTGTGAGAGAAGAAAGGTGAGGGCCATTCGGACAGAATATGGCCAAGAACATTCAAAGAAGCTAGTTCCCGCAGGGCTGTTGCATCTCTTTCAATGTATTAGAGATGTACTTCCTGATATAGCTTTCGTCTTCTTAGGATTTGCTCGATTCCCTCCGAAGATGAACCATGTATCCCCCGGAATTTGCATACCACTACTGCCGAACTAAACATTTTTTGGATTTAGCTTCATGTTTAATTGTCTTCAAACCGTTCCAATGTCTCTGCTATAGTGCCAGGAGACTTGTCTCTTCTTTACTTTTGATTACCATATCATCTACGTATGCCTCCAGGTTTCTTCCTATCTGGCTTTGGAAGGTCGAGTCTACCAGTCTTTGATAGGTGGCCCCTGCGTTCTTTAGACCGAACGGCATCTTCGTATAACAATACGTTCCCTGCTCTGTGTAGAAGGCTGTTTTTTCTTCGTCCTCCTTTGCCATTTGGATTTGATGATACCCTTTGTAGGCATCCAAGAAACACTTGTACCTGAAACCCATAACCGCCTCGACTTTGCAGTCTATGTTAGGTAAAGGATAATAATCCTTTGGGCATGCTGAGTTCAGGTTTTTGAAGTCGATGCACATTCTCCAAGATCCGTCACACTTCTTGACTAAAACTGGGTTGGAGATATATGTCGGGTATTTGACCGGACGGACTATCCCTGCTTTGAACCATTTTCCCCCACCCGGTTAATTCCCTGTATCTTCCTGCTTTTTCCTGGGAGAAAAGTTCTTCTCTTTTTGACATACAGGATCTAGAAGTGTTTACATGATAGTCATGCTCTATGACATTACCGAGGGACCCCCGTCAAATGTCAGCGAGGTTCCCAAGCTAACCACCTCCATGTTGCCTACAGAAGCGTTTTCATTGCTCCTTACAGCCCTAGGAGAGTCTTTCCCTCCAATGGAGACCATTTGTGGGCTGAAAGCTGGTGGTTGATAATTATCTGCATCGGTGACATCCACGCCCATCATTCCTCTTGGGTTGGTTTCTTCCCTAATCATCAGTTTTCACTTCTTGAGTCGGCATTCCGCAATTGTATAGGTTCAGAGCGATCAAAGTAGCAATTCCTTTTTGTAGTTGGAAATTTGAGTCATTGAGTTGAAATTTTGTAATGGGATAGGCATGTAGAACTTCAGGCCTGTTCTCCCCAGTATATATAATTGTAGAGTGGATGGTGCGCGGATGATATGAATTATCATTGATGTCCTCACTGCTCAACCCATCATACCCGAAGCATACTCCAGGTCAATTTTCTCAAAGGTTTTCGCTCCTCCCCTTCAAACCCCACCCAAATCCGTTCTATGTTTCCCTGAGTCCCGCCTTCACATTCTCTGGAGATTCTCGACGCAAAGTTCTAGACATGACTTCCACCGATGACCCTTCGTCCACATAGACCCGCCTTACGAGATATCCTTCCACCTCTGCTTCTATTATTAGTGGCTCGTCCGACGCATCATCCGTCATAATTGGCGGGAAAGAGATAGGGGTGTTCATCCAAGGCTCCGTTGCTTCGCGGTCCTTTCGTTTCTTCTTTTTAGAAGAGTGAACGTTGACCATGTTAATTACCTTCTGTGCTGGAGGGTTTCTGTTTTGTCTCCTTTCCACCCTCTGCCTCAGGTCTTTCATTAAGTGATTAAGCTTTCCTGATTCTAAGGCGATTTCTAGTTGCTTTCTCAATTGGATACAGTCATTTGTGTGATGACCCTTGTCCTGGTGATAATCACAGTATTTATCCGGGTCGCCCGTCCTTAACGGGTTAGCCACAGGTCTTGGTGGTGGTAGTTGCAGTTGCGTTTCTGTTGCCAGTATTTCTTTAGGGCACTTCGTCAAAGAATCTAATGAAAGTACCGGTACGGGTCTGTTTGTTTGCTCCCTTTAGGGGTACGGAGCTCTGTAATCTCTGTGTCTCCCCTGATTGAAGTTGTCTCTAACCTTGTAAGAAGTTATATAGTCGCCCTTTCGGAAATCTTTTCCCTGGCTGTTTCGATCGTCTCGGTGATCTCTTCTGGCAGCTGGAAAAGTCAGTCGTTGGTGGACGGTCTCCTGTAGACCCCTGCCTAAAAGACAACCGATGATGGATTCTCGTGATTCTTCCCAGCGGTAATATCCGCAAGGCGTATGCCTCCTCGGAACCCTTACTAACTCTCTAAAGTGTCATCATTTCATATGACCGTCTTGCCCGAAACCATTCCACCACTCTAGGCACCTAAACATTTGACAATAAAGATTCCCACCATTAAGACCACTACAAAAACCTACGCTGTTACCCTCCCCCCAGATTCCACCCTTCACCACCATCCACCTTTCCTTGAATGCTGATTAGATGTATACATAGGCTAATTCCACACACACAAGGATATAACTATTGAGTAACTATGTACACACTCAAACCTGGAATCAATAACAGTTTGTAGCAAAGCCACATCACCGCCACCCCAAACAAGCTATTCTAATGGGGTGAAGGCTCTCTAACATCCCCTTGCCGACCCGTCCAAAGTTTGTCTGAAACATTCGCACCATACGCAAGGCCATTCCCTTGAGTACTCGATCCCCCACAAAACGCTTCAAATTTGTCTTCGGAACAGTGTACTCCCGTTGTACAATGCAATGTTGGTTGTGCAAGCCTATATTTCTGGACCGGAGAACTCGATATTCTTCGCTAAAAGCGTCTTTAATGTTTCTTTGAAAGGCTTACTTAAATCTTCATCATCAATCTCCTTTCCCTTCACAATGCGATCTTCATTGGGGTCTTGGTCTTCTATCTCGAAGTTCAACCGTATCGGGTTAGCTTTGTTTCGCTTGTTGTGATCTTTGATTATAGACTTCATGGCGGATATGTGCCCTTCGATTTGTTCTTTTGTTAGAGGGGGAGTTCCTTCTCTGTCGTCTTGACCCTCCGGACCTCCACCTCTTGTGGGACTAGTCATTCTTGGTAGATAAGATCAGGGTCCCACGGATGCGGGGGCCCCCATAATGTTTTTTTTAAGTAATATACCACCGTTCAAGAGGAAATAGGAAGAGTTTCCCCCCCACGCTTCTAGACGAGTAATCCACCTAAGTATCTGAAAGTAAGACAGAAAACCCGTTAGCTCGCCCCGGGTGTTGACCCAGGACCAAGCTCGGGCGTGAAAGTAAGTACTTTTGTAAGAGCCGAAGGGGCTATAAGTAAGAGCTGAAGGAGCTACAAGTAATAAATGTGTGTGTGGTGAAATTAATGCTGGCCTTCAAGTAGTAAATGCTTGGGCATTTATACTACTTGAAGTACTGTTTAGAAATACTGTTCTTGACACCTTGGGAATGAAGGAGACGACCTATGTCTAGCCTTTGCCTTGGGTGTCGGTACTCCTTGGAGACATCGCTCCTTAATTCCCGGGATAGTGATGTTGCGTAAGTGTTTGTTATTGTCCAACGGTTTAAAGAGGTGTCCCTCTTTATCGAGTCTAACGTTTTGTCTTCTTTCGGGTTGATGTAGTTGCCTTTGTTGCATACATGCTGACGCACATACCCGTTATGGGGACTTCAAGGACCTCGTTAGCTAGGACCATTGTGGCCCCTTTCGACTTGAATACTTGCTTTGGTTTTGGAAAAGATTGATTGGGCTTGAGAGTGGTTCTCTTGAGCTTTAATGTGGCCCATATCGTACTACTAAGCCTGTCCGGACATATACGCGAACATAGTGTATGCATTGCACTATTCTAATAAAGTTTCTCTTTGCATGGTTAGATTTACTCTAATTTGAAAACTCGCGGCGATACGTCTAATGGTTGTTCTGTGCTGTTAAAGTCCTAACTTGGAAGCGTTTGGTGTGGTGACAAGAGACTGTTGATGCTTAAGAAGTTGTTGACACTCTATCGAGCATCTCCGGTAGCCGAAATAAATTCAAGTCTGCTAGAATTGTTTACTGTTTACTTGTGAACTGATCCAGTTAATGTGAAAAAGAAATGTACTAGTAACAGATATAGAAAATGGAATGATTTTGGTGCTTTCTGTGGCTCTGTTGTTGTTCTAGTTATACTCGTTGGCGATAGTAACAGATAAGCTGGTTAGTAAAAAGTCTTGAAGTTTTGTAATGTCCTCTATTGTTGATGATTGATTATGATGTCCAGTGGGCATTGATTGCAAGCCGGATCAATAGTATCCGGTTTAGCAGACATTATCCATTTGTGGAACAATTTTTCTGCAATTAAAGCCAGTTGTGTGAAGGAAGTAGATCGCATTGAGAAGCAGTTTGATGATTCTACTCCAAATTTGTTCTTTGGCCTCTTGTCGGTACTGATTGAATGATACTTTATATACTTGTAGGTTCTATCTTTCAAGCTTGATGTGTATTAATTTCTACATTTTTCCAATTTTTCAGCTTTAGTTACAGAAAATGATTGACAACAATACTTACAGTATGATATTGGGAACTTGGTAACTGCTCCTACTACCAGTCCAGTCCACTTATTTTAAGTTGGCTAAGACAGTGTCAATGTGAAGATACAAATGTGTTCATGAAAAGACTAGGCTAAAGGTTTTATATTTACGAGAAAGGTGTTTGCGAGTAATGTATGACGTTTAAATGTAAATCTAGTGATTTAACATAAAGATACAATTATATGAACAACTTACACGATTATAAATGGACAGGTGATCACGGTCCGAAAATTGGACCGACAAAGACCGGATTGGAACGAAATCGAATTTGTCCAGAACGCCGGACCGAGGACTGGACTGAAATGGTACGGTCTGGGTCGGTCCGGTTCGGTCTTTGGTATGTAGGTCAAACAAAGCCATAATCGCCAGAGTCCCATAACTAAAAATAGGAGTATACATGTAATAATCAGGACATAATGCGTGCTTGATACTGTCAATCATGAAAACGATATTGGTATATATCTCACCAAAGTCGTGCCATATCCCCGGATTATAAACGATGTGCAATCAGAGCTTATGTGCTAGCTTGCTGAAGCTGTTCTCTCAATAATGACGAAATTGGTGCCTTGTTGAAGCAACACCTATTTCTGCAAACTTTGTTTAATAAAACTCTCAATGTACATTTCTAACATCCCTAATTTAAGATATGGCTTCAATTTAAATATTTTAGTTTTTCAAAAAAATCATAACGAACTGAGATTTGCATCAACCTTGTCCATATCGTACAAACCCATAAAATACTCTAGTATCATCAACCCAGCTCTTCAAATAGCTGAATTTCTTAAACATACCCATTTTGAGCATGTTAGTACTCACTTTGTCCCTCAAAGTGTCTTGATTTTAACCAAACAAAAATTTATTTATTTTGATTTACTATTAATTACAACTTACAAGTCCAAGTTTTCTGCAAGTAGAACATAAAAATAACATTTTAGAGCTCAAACATAAATATCAATCATGAATTGCTTAGTGAACCTAAAACCTCTATGTAAGACAAGTAGTAGCACTCAAACGAGTGCAAGTATAGCTTATATAAGTTCCGACCACTTGGGCCAAGATGCATAACTTTATCGCAGATAAGATGGTATTTAAAAAACAATCATTTCTCACAAAGCCAACAAAAGGATTAAGCTTTACTTATTTCTCTAAAAGTAGATGAGATCAAACATAAAAGGCTTATGCAAAAAGCTCTTTTAAAAAATGCTTAAACAATAAAGGATACATGGAGAAATCCTGATGCTCAATATGCTACTATCACTCAAAAATGCATACATTTAAACGGTCAGCTTGTTGCTGTTGCACTTGAAACAACAATACTACTAAAACTATTACTAAAAAACAATACAGCCAGGTCTTGGCCGGAATAGCCGGGTCTGGACGGATCTAACAGGGTCTTGCCCGGATATAGCCGGGTCTTGCCCGGATATAGCCGGGTCTTTCCCGGCTATAGCCGGGTCTAGCCGAGTCATAGCTGGAATAGCCGGGTCTTGGCCGGAATAGCCGGGTCTGGCCGGATTTAGCCGGGTCTTGGACGGATATAGCCGGGTCTAACCGATTATAGCCGGGTCTTGACCGGATATAGCCAGGTCTAACCGATTATAGCCGGGTCTTGGCCGGATATAGCCGGATTTTGTTCGGATAGTGATGGTTTAGGTATATGAAGACATGCTACCAGTCCACTTACTTTAACTTGGTTAAGACCGTGTGAATGTGAAGTTAATTTGGCTACCACTTACTAAATTTTTATTAATTACCTTCTCTTTTTTCAAGTTTTTTTCTTCACAAATTTGACACAAATATTTTTATGTGTTTTTTTCTTCATCATATTTCTCCACCACAAATTTTCAATTTTGACCAAATTGATTCAATTTTGACTTTTTATTGACCAATCAGATCGCACGATTTTGCCTACGTGGCAAAATCAAGCGTCTGTCCAATTTTTTAATTCATAACATTTAATTTTATACAAAACTCCGAAATAATGTAATTATTTTTTATTATATAAAAGATTGTGTAGTCCCTTTACTTTTTTATTAGTTATTTTCATGTTTAGTATATTTAAAAACAAAATTGATTGACCGGGATGTTGGGGGAGATGGCAAAGGCTCCTTCTATCTAAACCTTGGGTCATGAGTTCGAGTCTTACTCAGGCTATCTTCTTCAACATCGTGTTTTTTAATTTTTTAAATAGCTAGTGTTTAATGGTAGACAAATGTAAAAGATAATTTCATTTAATGATGAATAACAGCCGCGCCCCATTGAGTCGAGTCCTAGCCATAAGTAGCGTCGTCTATGAGACTTTAAGGGTGCGTTTAATTAGAAGAAAACACCCTTGTTTTCTACAAAATGTTTTGTGAAAAACAAGAAAAACAGAGATCGTGTTTAAATGAGTGTTTTTCAACAAAATTCTTAACAAAATACAAAACATGCATTTCTCAACTTAACAAGGAAACTACAAAACATATTTTGTTTGTTTTCCTTGTAACCCCCTTTGTTTTCTTGAGAATAAAAAACAATGTCATGTGAACGCGTTTTCTATATTTTGTGAAAAATCAAATCCTCTCCTTTTTTTACAAATTTGAAAACACAATACTAAAAAAAAAATCTCTAACTAAACGCAGCCTAAGTATGTTTGTATCAACTAAAACTACATCTATTGTTATGCCAAAATAAAAAACGGAGCTAAAACTGCAACTACGATTATGTTGGGTTGTACAAAGTTGAAGTTGGCTATATACGTTCATGCTTGGCTTCAATTGTAAGTTCGACTGAATTTGAATTATGCTCAGCTCTTGACTCATCTAAATCTCTACCATTTTCAAGATATATGAGCTTTCAAAACCTCCTCAAGCTAAGCTCGATCCACCACCATCATGAAAGCTCATTGGACTATATATATAAAATCAAGTAAGAGCTTAGTCTAAGGTTACAAACTAGAGATTATAGCCGCGTTCTGACCCAACCACGCTCGTTCTTGATACTTTATTAGTGCTTGATTTTTTTT
>BQNB010013192.1:0-42823 GCA_026074375.1 Tanacetum coccineum | reverse complement strand
ACATTCTTCGTCTAATACCATCACTGAGCTCATAACTTTTTCAACCCCTTCTGTGCTATGATTTCCTGACACTGCTTGAACAAAAGTGTTTATGGGCGATCAAAGTCCTAGCAGACATAAATATATTTGTAGATCAATCGACACAAACAATTATTTCACAAACAATATAAACCAATCGACTCAACACATGCGCGTAAAACTCACATTCAAAAATGAACAAAAATTATAAAAGAAAAAAGAACCATTGTATAAAAAACATATATACATTAAACTTTCTCATTTTAAAAAACGCATATGTTAAATCTAAATAGCTCCATCACAACGCACGAAAACATACTTTATCGTTAAATTCTAAAAGCGGTGGTTTTTCAAAAGTCTATCGTGGAATGTTGATTAACATTAATTTTGAAAAGGAGAAATTTATTAGTATTAAAATAAAATAGCTTAAAATACGTAGTAAGATTTGATCTACAAATAGAAAGTATATTAAGATCCAAATAATGTGTTTCACAAATCGAAGCTACGCGATTCTCCAAGCGGTACCAACTAATATCTATACTTCTATACTAATCTATACTTCTATACTAATATATAAAATATATATTGTCTCACTTCTTAAAGATGAAAAATGAAAAACTTAAAATCTATTTTAAGAGCGAACACTACTGCTCCTAATTCGAGATCATGAGTGGTATAGTTTTCTTCATTAGGCTTAAGTTGTCGGTATGCATATGCAATAACCTTATCTCTTTGCATTAACACCGCTCCCAGACCTTGATAGGATGCATCATCGTAAACAACAAAATCGTCATTTCCTTTTGGTAATGCTAAGATTGGAGCTTTATATAGCTTTTGTTTAGGCAGTTGAAAAAGTTATCTCTTGGTCTTCGCCCCAGATATACTTCTTGTTTTTCTGGGTTAGTTCAGTCAAAGACTTTACAATCTTTGAGAAATATTTAATAAATCTCCGATAATAATCAGCGAGTCCTAAGAATTGACGTATTTCTATAGGTGTAGTAGGAGATGTCCAATTCTTAACTGCTTCAATCTTGGCTGGGTCAACATGAAGTCCTTGACTATCAATTAAGTGTCCAAGAAATTGCACGATATGAATCCAGAAATCATACTTGGAGAACTTGGCATACAACTTCTCTTTCTTGAGTAATTCTAGGATTATTCTCAGATGATTTGCGTGCTCTTCTTTGTTACGAGACTAGATGAGAATATCATCGATGAACACTATCACAAATATATCCAAGTATGGTTTACACACATGATTCATGAGATCCATGAATACAGTAGGTGTGTTCGTTAAACCAAATGGCATCACTTGAAATTCATAGTGTCTGTATCTTGTTTTGAAAGCAGTCTTGGGAATATATTCATCCCTGACTCTCAGTTGATGATAGCCTGATCTTAAGTCAATCTTCGAGTAGACACTCAAACATTAAAGTTGGTCAAATAAGTCATCAATCCTGGGTAATGGGTGACGATTCTTTATGGTAAGTTTATTCAACTCCTGGTAATCGATACACATCCTGAATGATTGTCTTTCTTTAAACAAATATAGACAGAGCTACTAGGGATGAAATACTGGTCAGGAAATAAAACCTCGGTCTGCTAACTCTTGAAGTTGGTTAGATAGTTCTTGCATTTATAAAGGAGCTAATCTATAAGGTGCTCGGGCTACAGGTGCCGCTCCTGGAATTAGATCGATTTAGAATTCTACTTGGCGAATGAGAGGAAGGCCAGGTAGATCTTCAGGAAAAACTTTTGGGAATTCTTTGACTACTGGGATATCTTCTAGTCTTTTCTTGTCTGACTTCTTTTCCATTAATTGGATTATGAAAACTTAACAACCTTGGGATATATATCTTTCGGTTTTTATACAGGATATGAGATTTAGTCGGGTTTTACTTTGGTCACCTCGGGATGATCAAGGTTTTCAGCCGTGATGATGTGGATGACTTTTCGTCCACAAAAATTATAGCATGACTACTTGGATAGCCAATCCATACCAATGTACGGGTCGAACGAAAACTTCCGAGTTTGTGATAGGCATAAATAAGATTAATTTTGACAAGGTTGTTTAACAAGTCAGAGTTGCACCTGAAATAACGATGTTTGTGCCTTACTCAGGTTTCTCGTAAAGCCATTTTGATATTGGAAAACGTATCTATTATAATGGGTGGAATATTTAGCATAGAGGCAAGAGATATGGATATGAAGCTTTTATCGGCTCTAGAATTAAATAATACTCTAGCTAGATGTTGGTTTAGAAGGAACATACTCGTGACTACGTTCGGGTCTTGGTGAGTATTCCTATCCCTCAACATGTAGGCTCTTCCCTGGGCATTGTTGTTGGTGGTCTTTCGGCACTGATTTGCATAATGCCCTTTCTCTCCACAGGCATGACAAGTAACTGTCACTGGTAGCAGATTACTTCTAGTGGTTGGCCCTTTGTTTTTGCAGTTTATGGTCAGATGGCCCACTTTGTTGCAAGTATTACACTTAATAGTGCTAGGTCTTATGTGATGCAGAGTGCATTTCTTACACAAGGGACAGTTTCCAACATACCTATTATTTTTAGTTAGAGTGACAGCATAAGACCTAAAGGTTTCTTGTCTTCTGTTCTGTTGTGGTTGGTGATTATTGTAGCGGTTGTTGGTGTTGATGTTACGGTAGTTGTTGTTGTTGAAAGTTCTTCTGTAGTTAAACTTTCGTTTGTGATCACTTGATACTTGCACCGGAGTGTGCTTTGTTACTTGATCCATTAACCTCTGGGCTATGTTAATGGCTTCCTCTAGAGTTTAAGGTTTTGAGCGGTAACATTCCCTTTAATACTTTGAGGCAATCCCTCCGATTGAAAAACTTCCACATTGTTTTTTGAATCTGGCCCATTGTGGGACACAAGGTTGCCAATTCTTGGAATCTTCTCACATATGTCTTGAGATCATTCCTCTTCACAGTCAGATGGTAGAATTCGTCTTCTATCTTCTGGACCTCAGTTCGGGGACAATACTTCTTTATCAAAAGCTTCTTGAATTCAACCCAGGTAATTTTTTAAGCTTATTCTATCCTAATAGGTTGGGCAAAAGAATTCCACCAAGATAGAGCTTCTTTAATTAAGGTACTAGTAGCAAACTTCACCTTGCAGTCTTCGGTATAGTTGCTATGGGAGAATACTGATTCAGTTATTTCAAACCAGCGGATGAGACCAACAACGCCTTTTGTACCTTTAAAGTTGATAGGTTGGAAGCTCATGAACTCTTTGTAGCTACACTGTCTTGCTACAGGAGCTTCTCTTGGTCTGGTGGTATTATCAGTATTTTCCATGTTAGCGGCTTGTGCTTCCAGAGCTGCGGAAACACTGTTAGCAACTAGTTTCTTGATGGCAGCCTGAGTTATGGTTGGTGCTTCAGATGTTGATGTCCTTTTGGGAGGCATTCTATCAACATAAGACAACACGTAATAAGAATGATATCACAAGTCTTAAAATGCAATGCTTATTTTTGAACTTTAAGCATTTTTAACAATAGTGATATTGAAATCATAGATACTTATTTGATATGGATTCTAACAAGCATCCGATTTATTAGAAGTCACGGTATGATTCATAATGATGAAGTCGAAGATGTAATATATGACACATGATGAATATAAAACGGGATAACCATTATATTATATCATGAACGACTTACCTTTGTACTGTACATAGTCAAAATTTAACAAGTGTTGTTATTTATACCACACATCTCATGGCTAGGTTAAAAGCTATAACTAGTATCTAATCTAGTAGTCTGATGGTCCTTCCTGGCTGTTCTTGTGTTCATAGATTGCATTCAGAAGACTTTCCTTATCTGCTTGGTGACGAACCTGGATCGCTTCGATGATTTGTTCTAGATTAGCAATACTGAAGCGAGCCAGAGCAATCTTGCTGTTATTTCCCATTTGCTTTCTTTGAAGTTTAGCAATTTGAGTACGAGACTCTCGGAGTTCAGCTTTCAGATTGTCAAAATCTTGTTGTATGATTCAAAATTTCCTCAATTTGCTCCTCGTGACATTCCAGACTTGTCTTACAAGAGCTTTCTCCTATCTCAAATGCTTGAGGTAGGGCAGAAGTAGAGGAGGATGATCGGTCATGACCTCATTTCTTAAGTGGCAATAATTCCTCAGGAAGAAAGAATTCTTGAGAATTAAACATTGGAGATAGCATTGAAGATGGAGGTACAATAGTTGGCGGTGGAATAGGTGATTCTTTAGCATAGTATGCCTGCATGACCTTCATATAGGGGTCATCATGAAAAAGTGAAAGAGTTGGTGAAGCTATTGGAACTCAACCAAATGAGTTATTCAAAGAGCTAGAATAAGTTTTTCCTGGTGAAGCTGGGACATAGTTCGGTGAAGCCGGGATATAGTCCGGAAAGTTAGAGGAAAAAGCATCCTCAATATCGAAAGTAGGGTGGTTGGGAGAAGACATCACTCTGTTAACAACCCAGTGGTAAATAACATAAATTATTTATATAATAGTATAATAGTTATGTATCTTTACATACTATTCAGGAGATTTAGTGGCACGGAGGACTTTCTTGGATAGAAAAAGAAAAGTAGTTATAGTTAAGGTTTTAACCTTGTTCTCTATAACACCCCCATTTTTGACATATAGCAGCCGAAGCTAATCTGGGGTATTATTTCATAGTACAACAGTCATAATCATAGAAAACGACTCAAAAGAGACAAAATGACTCGTAAAGAAACGTTTTTGGAAAATTTAGTTATCATTCATTTATTCATTAGAGTTTTTACAAAAAGAGAGATCCCAAAATCTAGAAACATAAAGTTTCAATGATAACAGTTTAACCATCTTCAAGTCCGTGTCACTTCGTGTCATAAGTTGCTCAATTACCTGAGATTAAAAACTGACTATAAAGATCAACACAATGGTTAAGTGAAATTCATAGGTTTATGATAAATAGTTTGAATACAAATCATCATAACAGTGGGTTACGTTGTTATACACCCATAATAGTAATAATTGCAATGTAGGTACAATTATTATAGAAAACAATATTATTGCCCTAAGCTCATGACACCGAAGCCTTGAGATAATCAATAATCACAAGTAGTTGCCCTAATGGGTGCCTTTGCTAAACACCCGCATATTTTATTCAAATGAAGTGCGTTTGGTTACCAAAAGTACAGGTATACCAACGGGGGAGTTCGGTTCCAAATAGATCTACTCACAGCATTCGCGCTTACTCCAAAGAGTAATTAACGGTTCATGATAGTAGGGTCTTAATGGCAAAAGTAGGGACTTAGGCAATAATGCATCAGGATAGCATATAGTTGGAAAAACACTTGTATTCATGGTTTATAGCATGTATCCCCCTCGCGGGTTTATGAAACATTTCAAAGATTTAAAATGCGAGGCTATGAACTCACCTTAATAGGATATCTGTCTGATGGCATAAAGTATAATCATTGAAAGTATCGCGCTTCGTTCACGCAACCTGGGATAATATGTCAAGTCTTAGTTTGATTGTTTATGCTTCAAAACTTCATAAAGTTTAATCATACATATTACTTTGAATTAGTAATTTATGGAATTTATTGTTTCACGTGTTAGGGCTATCATAATTCAGAGGTCATGCAGTAAACGTTTGAGAAGCCAAGATACTTTAAATCGTAAATCTAGCAAACTCGTCAAAACTTATACCCAAATGAAACCCCTCACAAGAAATTCCCTAGTAACGTGATACGATAAGATTTTAAGTTTTTTTCCATAAAGCTAAGTCGTGTTATATTAAGTTAATTATATCACGTAGTTGTTTTCATAATGCTTCGATTGTTGATTAATAAGACAAATGTGTCGGGTTTTAATAAAAATTGTGTTTTATAATATTTATTTAATATTTTTATAAGTTATATAAAAATATGTATTTTATATTTTTAAGAATGCCAAAAATTGCTTTATATATCCTTGATTTATATAAATGTTCAAAGGTAGTCCAGTTATATATATAGTATTTTTAACTTAAACACTTTAACTTTAAAAATTGGCGAAACAGCCCACACTTCATAGTTTATACTTTGAAATAATGCATTTTCGGCCAACTTAAAATTTTCAGAATTTACAATATATACCCTTGTGCATGAAAACATTTGCATTTTTAGTCCAAAATTCATAATTGTGATTTTTGTTCAATATAGAAAGTAATTTGCAGGTTATAGCTTATTAAAATAAGTTAGGATGAATAACTTTTACAAGCTTATAGCTTATCAAAATAGCTTATGAGCTTAATGATAAAAAATGGGCATGTTTGGTTTAGGAAAACCAAAACGCATGGGTTTGTGATTCAAGGGCTTAAACAAGAGTTAACATATGATCTTACAAGCCTTATGAAAGATTTAAAACAGATTATGAGCTTATGGAACAAGTTTTTAAGCTTACTTGAGCTTATATGGGTCGTATGAGCTTATTTAGATTTGTACGCCTGGAAACGACTTCAAGGGTTTCCTTCTCTTGATTCTTGGCTTCAAATTTGTTGAGTTCTTCCTTCTTTGATCTTCTTTGATCTTGTTTAGAGCTCCATTTGAGTGGTGATGAGTTTTTGAGGTGTGATTGAAAGAATGGGGGGTCTTGGCTATTTATAGTGTGCGAACCACTCTTGGTGACCAAGTATACTTGGAGTAGTGGCCAAGGATTGTAGGTAATGACTAATGGCAGCTATAGGGTGAGTATTGAGGGCTAGGAAGGTAGCTATGCAAGGTGTGGGATGGTTGGAGGGTGCGGCATACAAAGGAGGTGACAAGGATTGTTTTAACTTGGTGATCAAGTGTTGTAGCAAGCAAGGAGGCAAGGAGGTGAGTAAGGGTTGTGTCATGGTGATGGTAGGGTGCTAGCTTAAGGTGCTTACTTGTTTTAAAATGGGTTTTAAAATGAAAATATAGGTGTCGGGTTCAATAGGGTTTCATGTTAGGGTTTTTCGATTTTAAAACGTGTATTGTGAAGTGGAATGGAGGGAAAACATGATTTAAATTTTGTGCATTAAGAGCTTGTAACCTGTGCTTAAGTAGTGGTAAGAATCCTTAAGAAAAATGGAGGGAAAAATGGCAATTTTGAATATCATGCTTAATTGATTTGTACTTTGGGCATTAAGGACTTGTACACTTGCCTTGGAAGTTTGTACATTTATTTTATATGTAAACATTACATATAATTAGGATTTTGATATAAACGTTAACGTCTAATGCCTATTTTGAAATAACGTTGCAAATGGCACGTTAAATAGATAATGTATTTGGTAAAAATGATATTAGGAAATAGACTTGACATCATTAGGATGTTTACATGTTTAAAACATAGATATAGATGGCTTTGGTTGTTGCATGAGCTCGTTTTACTTTAGTTATGTAAAACGTTACATGAATTGAATAAATCAAAATTTCCTAAAAATTGGTATTATATAGATGTTACATTGCATCTAATTTAATAGATGGATATTACATTGGAAATCTAATTTAATAGATGGATAATTTTATTGATGAAAATTGCGGGTTGTTATATCTAGAATCATAGGATCACAAATATTGTCCTTCTAAATCTGTGTCTAGGATACGCTTCGGGCTTAACTAGTTAATTGGATATTGTCAATAGTTTATTGATCGTGTTGACTAGAAGGTAAACCTAGATAATTCAACAAATTACATTATGATTCTATTGGATGGTTGGACAAGTGGGCTACTTTGTGTATATTTCAACCATTTAAGCGGTAATTGGGTAAAGTCTCTATAGAGTTATGGTATAACATGTCACCATTGGCTTTAATCCCATAAGTTAGATTATAAATCAGAAAATAAGGATGCTTTATGCGGTTGCTTTTAATTGTGACATAATTAATTGTATCTGGTCTTAGGATGATGTAACGCCTAAGTCTTAAGGAATTATTTACGCTCGTGAGAGAAATCATTGACTGATTAACAAACACAACTTTCTAATAGGATTGATCAATCTGTTAATTTATTTTCTCTATTTTTTGGCTTAACCGCTCTTTTATTTTTTGTTTATTTGCTTACGTGGGTTAAAGTACCTTGAATTGATTGTAGTCACCAACCAAACCATGCCAGTCTCTCAGGCTGAAAACCCTCCTTTTCCCATTAGAATTAGAATTAGAACTGACATAGGTTTAGAATAGGATAGAATTAACATAGATTAGATAACCAAGATATTAATTAAATTGATAGATTTAACCTCGCTTTAAGTGTTCAACACCCTACTTACCACAAAACTACTACCGATCGGGTGCACTGCCCGTTAAAGTGTTGTTTTTGGTTTAGTCGGCAAAATATAAATTTAAAACTTGAATCAATAAAATATATACCACACAACAATACATCAGCAGTTCATTTTAGCTTTAGGATTATATACTGAGGAGGAAATGAACAAAAAAGTGTCTAGCAACTTGTATCTTAAGTCTTAATCTATTTGTTTCTTGATTTTTATTTAACAACAATTTACTTCCCTCTCACCTAATGATTAGCCGCTGGTTTTACGCGAATGAGGACTTGTTCGAGCATGCATGTCTATTCCGTCGTTACGACCATGTATGCATGTCTTAGCTGCCTCGTTGGTTTACGACTTTTGGTGAAAGTTAGAAGGTTCCTACCCTATATCATTCTTCATCCTAACCGTTGGTTAAATTCGAATGAGGATGTGATCGAACACACATGTCTATTCCGTCGTTACGGCCATGTATGTGTGCTTCAGCTGCCTTGTTGGAGTGGTACTTCTGGTGAAAGATTGTAGAATGATCAACCGTAAGCCTTTCCATACAAAAACCCATATTTACCTTTATAAACTTGTTACTCCTTGGCTTTAGTGGTGGAGATGTGTATCCTTGCCAAGCTTATGATAGAATACTCGTCACGACCGAGCAATTGAGCGAATTAGTTACATGTTACCACATAGATTAGTTGAGTGATTTGAGTGTTTTCATCTTCCTATTTCGTGAGGTGTTTGGTTGTGTACTTGTAATAGATCAAATAAATGCTTTAACGAAAAATATCCTTAGGGATACATTTTTATAAACTTCTAAAGGCTACTTGAGAACAAGTAGGATTCAAGTGGCAGGATATTTGATGACATCAAATAACATCACTTTTATAGCATCATTTATCCCATGTATATTACCCATTTTGTATGATTATTGCAAAGAATTGTTACTTAATCATTTGTATTTTAGAATTGTAGTAATTATGGAGTACTTGGTGAAGTTATGCTAAAAGGCACGCATTTTGGAGCATAAATGAAGAGTTCGAGAAAGTCTACTGATCTGACATCAAATACACCGTATTTTTCTAGACCTATACGACGTATCCAAGACTTTGACGAATCAAAAGACCATTGTCTGACTTTGAAGAATACGCCGTATCCACATCAGTATATACGTCATATATTATACTTTGGTCAAATATCAAGAAAAGCATACTTTCAGCCAATACTCCGTACCCAAGAAGCTCCAATACACCGTACCGAAGGAGCTCAATACACCGTACCGAATAAGTCCAATACGCTATATCGAGGAGGTGCAATACACTGTATGTAGGAGGTCCGATTGGCCGTATCCATACTAGCTCAAAAAAATTCTGGAATATTTTATTCTTAGAGCCCACGCCAAGCAACCTCGATACGCCGCCCGATATGGCGAATCGAACCGACTACCAGACCTTATAAATAGACGACCCTAAACTCAGTTTTAGGCATCCATGTAACATTTCTCATTTTCAGGTTATTTACAACTTTAATAAATTCCATTATTTATTTTTAGAGTTTTACGCGTTCGCTTTTAATTATTAACTTATAGTTAAATCGCGTAAACTAAAAATCAACGTTCAATGTAAACGGACATCAAACAAATTAAAGTTTACATCAAGAAAGTGTTATATGATTATTAGGAGTATAATTTATAACTTTTCATAATTTATTTTTGTTGGTTACGTAAAACGCTTACGTTTCGTAATAAATTACATTCGGTCGTACCCGGAAGCACCTCTACCTATCTATACTCAAACAAATACCCACGATTATACCCAATACCAAAAATTCACTTATTTTGCTTACCTAAAACCCTTATAAACCAGACATAGAACATTCACACAAGAAATAAAACACTTAAGCTCCACTAGCTCTTCCACCATTATCATAAGACTTACACAAGTTGTACTTGGACCCAAGTTGCTAGAAATTGTCAAATCTTGGTACCTTGGACATCTTTGAGCCGTGGCCTCCTCCTAGGGAGGAGGAGAGCTTTTACACTTGTCCTTAAACCATTTCCAAGCTCATGGTTTCATTTAGGTTGTTTAAGGTTTTCTATGCACTATAAAAGGAAAGTTCTAGGTCCATAATTATACCCTTATACTTCCTACAAGCAAAATCAAAGCAAGAACTCTCTCTATTTGATCCCCAAACCCACGGTACACATTTGACAATTAGGGTTTCATTTTAATCTTGCATCCAAGGCATTCCAAGCATTCAAGTGTTCATTCCAAGGTTACCTAAGGTTACTCAAGGTGTTGGCAAGCTTGGATTCGGGTTTAACAAGGAATAATCAAGAAAACATATTTAGGGTTTTCTTGATTAGGGTTTTGATTTTGAAGGCTTGGTTAGGATTCACATCTTGTGGTCATCCTCCTACTTATCTTCTATAAGGTCTATTTAAAGTATTCAATGTTCATTCATTCATTTCCTATTGTATACATACTTGTTGCATAAGTTAATCACCACCTAGATTTATTTTAAAGTTAATAAAGGTGTTATAAGGATTTCATATGACCCAGTGACATGAACATTTAGAGGACTTCATACTTGTAGGATATACGGTACAACACTTGGTGAAATTATGGTGCAAAGTCTTTAAGCAAAAATGAATACAAACAAACTTTATTAATTGAAAACCCTAATCTTATTTTAAATGCCTACTGTTGGACTCGAACCATAAACCATATGTTTTATATTTTATAAAAATAATACTCTTTACAAGGATCGTGAGCATGTAAGGAACTCGAAAAACGGAAATTATAAACGAACCATTTACGATTTTACAAGTTATATATAATTAACTTTAAAAAAATAATTTTATAAACTGTGGTGAACATTAAAGTTACTGTTCATCAGAGGTAAAAATCTCATAAATCTAATGTTTTGATAAAATTCCTTAATACGAACACACGGACATAAAGAACTCGAAAAACGGAATTATAAAGAACAAGTTACGATTTAAACAAGTTATATATAATTAATTCTATAAAAATAATTTTTTTATAAACTGTTATGAACAGAATTAACTAACTGTTCATCCCCAAAAAAGGTTTACATTTTCATAAATATAATATTTTGAAAAATTTCCTTAATACGAACTCACGGACATAAAGAACTCGAAAAATGGAATTATAATGAACAAGTTATGATTTAAACAAGTTGTATATAATTAATTATATAAAAATAAGCTGTAATGAACAGTAAAAGTTACTGTTCATCAGAGATTTAAATATTATAAATATGATATTTTGATAAATTATCTTAATACTAATCCAAGGATATAAGGAACTCGAGAAACGGAATTATAATAAAAACGATTATGATTAAAACAAATTGCGTTATAATTAACTTTCTATAAAAAACAGTTTTTATAAACCTGTATGAACATAATATTTACTGTTCATCAGAGGTATAAACTTTATAAACATGATGTTTTAATAAATTATTTTAATACGGAGACATGGACAAAGAAACGTATAAAACGGAGTCGAAACGATAAAGATACGAGGTTTTAAAGATCACGCGCACTATTTTTACTTTTATACATTATCTTATAAAACAACTAAACTAATAATGAAATATCATTGTGTAATCAATAAAAACATTTAATCCTATATTTTTTTCTTCAAATAGTATGTTAGTACACGAAAATAATATTTTCTTGCGAACACAAGTACACACGTTTCCATTTAACAAAGTACGAGTTAATTATTGTTTTAACTTTTAAAGAACTAATAAAAACTATTAGGTGGTGGTGTAACTATACGACATGTAGATGTTTTTAAATTTTATGAAATACATTATACTCATACGACCTATAATTAAATTAGGTTGCATCGAATTGCCGAGACGATTCACTTACTTGATTTAGATAATCAATCATTCACCATTACGGTGAGTTCCATAGCCCGGTTTTATACCATTACACTGAGTTTATACAACTTGGGGGTGAGAAACATTGACATTTACATTGGACGCAAGTAACTCTTTTAAACATATTACGAGAGTGGCTAAGTAGCTAAACCCACTTAGCCCACTATCATGACTGACAATTGCTAGTTAGCGAGCGCGAAGTTATGAATTAGATCTATTTGGGATTGACATCCCGTTTCGGGTGAGTAGCGCACATCGATTTCGACTTTACTGAAACAACGAACGTAAACAAGTCGGAAACAATTTTGGATTTGCGGGGTTGAACATTCTACATACACGGTCACATTAGTGCATAAATTGCATACGATATGTTCCGATCGTCGGTGTAATACTTAGTGCAAACTTCGAAATTACCTTTAAGATATTGTAGTGTTACATGTCTTACATCGGAAATCTTGGTGGGTCCATTTTAATACATTAACTAAACCTGTGAATTTACCAACTTTATGTTGATGATTTACAGCATGTTTTTCCCTCTAGGTTAATAGGTACGAGAAACCAGGATACATTGGTGGTCCACCATTTTGGAGTCATTACTTAAAGATTGGATGCATTACATTTTTGGGAAATATTGTTATGTCTTCAAATCTTTAACTTTTCATGGATGAACTATTTAAGCTATGGCTATTGTTAACAAACAAGTCTAGTTTAATCAATGTATCAATTTTAAACGACTCATATAGAGGTCGTTCTCTATCACGTGCTGTTGATCTATAAGTAACAACTCGCCATACCCATATTCCATCCGATGTGACCCATATTGGGGTTGTTACAGATTGGGATCAAGAGCCTAGGTTATAAGAACCAGGATCAATGATTTTACTTTGGACTATAAACCATTTTTTCAAACACACCTAGCGCTCATACAAAAGTTTTTCACGGGACACATACACTATTGAGTTTGGCATTAGTTGGGTATTCTAATATGCTTATCATGATACGTATACATGTTTATATTTATCACTACATAATACAAGAGGTCTTAATAATACTACTTATATAAGTTTATATATCTTCCTGCAGTCATGTCTTCTGCATCAAACCGCGTGTCACCTATACCTCTGATGTACCTGACTCCGAACCAGTGAGAGACTTTTGGGGAGCCGAGAGGAATAACCCGAGGAGGTTTACCATGAGTCATCGTATACGGATACGATGGACTTCCCATACAGCCAGTAGACCCACCATCCCCTGACTATGTGTCTGGTCCTGAGCACCCACCATCACCCATTGAGATACCATATGTTCCCGAGCCTAAGTACCACTGGGTAACTAGTACATTATGAGGATGAGGCACCCATGGAGGACCTAACCTCTACCCGCTGAGCTTTACCCGTAAAGCCTAATCACCAGGCTATTGTAACTGATTCTGATCCAGAGGATGATCCGAAGGAGGACTCCGAGAAGCATGCTGATTACCCCCCCTCTGACGGAGGGGATGGAGATGATGAGCCCTCCGGTGATGACACTGATGATGATGATGCTGATGATGATGATGAGGAGCCTTTCGAGGACGAGGAGGATGACGAGGAGGAGGAGGAGCACCTAGCTCCGGCCGACTCTTCGGTTATACCTGTTGTTGACCCTGTTCCCTCAGTTGGGGATACAGAGGCGTTTGAGACTGATGAGTCTGCACCCACACCTAGACCACCTCATCAGAATCCACTTGCCAGGACACGTCGCCGAGGCACAGAAACTGTCAAAACCTGAGCCACCAATGTCAGCATCCATGGAGAGCACCATTGCTGACATGCTGCCGCACCTACACCACCACTACATGTTGCATCTTCACCATTACCCCTACCATCACCACTCACTACTAGCCCTACTGATGCAGGGGCACCATTAGGCTATAGGGCAGTCGGGATTCGGATTAGAGCTGCAGTTGCATCACCACCCTTATTACTTCCATCTACTTCCCCCAGGACTGATGTTCCCGAGGCTGAGATGCCGCCTCGGAAGAGAGCTTGTCTTACTACTCCCGCTCCCGGATACGAGATCGGGGAGAGTTCAGCAGCTGGTGCCGCAAGACAGCCAGGGCCTACTCCAGAGGTCGACACTTGGGATGAGATTGTTGAGGCCATGATGGAGATAGCACCGACCACCTTGGAGGGGGTCGACCAGAGAGTGACAGAGCTTGATACCACTGTTAGGCAGAGGACTGAGGAGTTTCAGGTACGATTTGAGGAGGCATATGATGACCGAGCGTATCTGAACGCTCGAGTCAACACACTGTTCAGAGATAGGCCATACCACCGCCACACAGCCTTGGCCTTGGATAGGGAGGCGGTATATGCTCGCATAGCATGGACTAGTTCTGAGGAGAGGAGTGCAGCCATAGAGGCACATGTTAGGACACTGGAGGCACAGGTTGCCACGTTGATTACTCAGACCACATCACTTCAGACTCGGTTGACTACAACGCTTGGACGTATTGCGACACTAGAGGCTAGAGACCCAGAGCCCCAGGAGGGACCAGCTGAGGCTGGCAGCAGCAGTTAGTCATGCATCATTTGTAGCTATCCTGTATAGCCTATTAAGTTTTATGGGTTACTCCCAGCTAATAGGCTGTAAGGACTTTTGTTTTATCTTTTTAGCTATCATTGTATGGCGTGTTAAGTATTATGGGTGATCCCCAGCTAACACCGCCTTAGGTCCATATTTTCACTTTTTGTATCTCATTGTACCTGTAACATGTTGTAATCAGGACCATCTGCTATTGATTATCGATGTTGTTGTTGTATGGATGTTGATTTATTTATGTCATGTGATTTCACTTTCAGTTGTATATTTCACTGTGGATGGTGCTCTCTTTTCATTTATTCTGCCTATTGTTACTTACGTTTTATGATTGGTGAATCTGACGTGTATTAGTTCCTTGTGATTTTGAGAAAATGCTACAACAAGAAGAACCACGAGGACAACACCCGCCTACAACAATCCTACCACCACTGTCACTATATGTCAACTCCAACTTTGATTGATCAAGCGTTGCTGCGCTTTGCAGGAACGTGTTGCAAGCAGAAGAGAGAAGGCGATAACAGCATGGTCAGGTAGGCGGAAGAAGATAAGTGCCTACTCAATGAGAATGCACTTACACTGACTTCTTGAAGTGCCAGTCCATAAATTTCAAAGGCACTGAAGGAGTCGTTGGCCTGACCCAATGGGCAGAAAAGATGGAATCTGTTTTCCTTATCAGCAACTGTGCTATTACAAGTCAGGTTAAGTATGCATCTTGTACCCTTCAAGGAAGTGCCTTGACATGGTGGAACTCACACGTAAGGACTGTCGGACAAGATGTTGCATATACAATGCCATGGATGGCTTTGAAAAGGATGATAACAGATAAATATTGCCCTAGGGGCGAGATCAAAAAGCTGGAATCTGAGTATTGGAACTTAAAAGTGAGAGGTACCGATTTGATGACTTACATTCAATGATACCAAGTGTGGCATATGTGTGATAGGATTGGTTCCCTATAAGGAATCAGCTAAAGTAGAAAGGTATGTCGGTGGTCTTCCCGACATGATTCATTGGCAAAGGGGGGGGTGTTAAGAAATACAAAGCCTCAGTCAACTGCAAGAGGCAAAAAAAAAATTCTGGAATTGCTACCCGAAATCGATGGACAAAAAGGCCTCACTGAGATGAACTCCTAAGCAGAAATAAGAGGAAATTTGAAGATACTTCAAGGAACAACCAAAACCAACAACAACCATTCAAAAGAAACAATGTGGCACGGGCTTACACTGCTGGGCCTGGAGATAAGAAACCTTAAGGGAGAAACCAAACCTCTATTTGTACCAAGTGCAATTTCACCCCGATGGGCTATGTACTCAAAGTGTACTAAACTGTAAAAAAGACTGGTCACTCAGCCCGGACATGAAAGTCTCGATCCTACTGCCTAACAACAACAACAATAACCAGAGGACCCAAGGGACAAATCCACGAGTTATCACTTGCTTTGAGTGTGGAGTGCAAGGGGGCCACTACAAGAGTGATTGACCTCAAAGCCTGAAGGAATGGAAATCAAGGGAACTAGGCTCGGATAATGGCCAATGACTGTAGCAAGAGCTTATGTTGTGGGCTCTGCTGGAACTAACCCAAACTCTAATGTTGTCATGGGTACGTTCCTCCTAAATAACCGTTATATTCAATACTATCTTGAAACTAGAGCCGATAGAAGTTTCTATCTACATGCCATTTAGTTTTTGATTGTTATCATCCCAACACATTAGACCATGGTTATGATGCTTGAGTTAGCTGGACGGTAGAATAATTTCGGGTTAATACTCTTATAGGGGTTGACACTCTAAACTTTCAAAATCATCCATTCAACATGAATTGTTGCCCGTTGACATGGGTAGTTTTGACGTCATTACTCGGTATGCGATAGCTTAGCTAAATATCATGCCGTCATCGTTTGTGATGAGAAACTTGTTGTGTTCCCGTCTGGAGACAAGACTTTAATTTTTCATGTGACGGAAGCAAACAACGGTCACGAGACTCCCGTTGAACATCATCCGCTGCCACCAAACACACAAAAGTATTTGCTGGAGGGATGCCCTATCTTTCTAGCACAGGTTACTATGAAAAGGACGGAAGCCAAGTCGAAGGAGAAGCAACTTGAAGAAGTACCAATAGTTCAAGAATTTCCTGAGGTATTTCCCGACGACTTGTCGGGTATTCCACCAACCCGCTAAGTGGAATTTCAAATCGATCTGATACCTGGTGTTGCGTTAGTAGCACGGGCACCTTATCGACCGGGGGAAGGGAAACAAAAGCAATGGCTCCATCCGAGATGAAGGAGATTGTCGGACCAATTAAAAGAACTTTTCGACAAGGCTTTATAAGACCAGTTCCTCACCTTCGGGCGAGCTGCCGGTTTTGTTTGTCAAGAAGAAAGATGGATACATTCCGGATGTGCATTGATTACCGATAATTGAAGAACAGACGTGTAAAGAACCGTTATCGCCACCTTCCACAGGATTGATGATTTGTATTTCGATCACTACAAGGTTCGATTATCTACCTCAAAGATCGACTCTGAGGTAGAGGTTTTCATCAACTAAGGGTTTGTGAAGAAGATATTCCAAAGACCAGCCATTCAGAACTTCGATATGCGACGCATATTAGTTTCAAGTTATGGATTTGGTTTGACTAATGCACCTGCTGTATTTTTGGATCTCATGAATTGGTGTGCCAAACCATACGGGCATAAATTCGTAATTGTCCTTTCTTAACGATATTTGATATACTCGAAGAACAAGCAAGAGCATGCAGCGCCACCTCAGTAATCTGAGAGCTTGCTTAAGTAAGGAGCATGTTGTATGCACAAATTCTCTAAATGCCGAATTCTGGATCCCCTAAAGTACAGTTCCTTGCGTCAACGTGATCGACAGTCAGGTTATTCATGTGGTCCTGTCAGATTGAATCCGTTAAAGATTGGGCATCTCCATAGTCTGCTTTTACAACGGAGATTCACCAATTTTTGCCCCTAGCAGGCTACTACCGAAGATTATTCTGAAGGTATTCTCAAAGATCGCAAGCCAATGTCCAAGTCACTCAAAAGAAGATAAAGTTTTGATTGGAGTAACAAGGCAGAAGCAAGCTTTTCAGTTGATAAAGCAGAAGTTGTTTAGTGCCACCAATTTCAGATTACCCTGAAGGAAATGCACGACTTTATCTACTTACTGTGACGCTTCAACAAAGGGTTGGGCGCAGGTGCTAATGCCCAGAGAGAAAAGGTCATATGCTTACGCATCACGACAATAATGATTTAATGAGAAAATTACACCAACTCATGTTTGGAGTTAGGCGCAGTAGTATTCGCCATCCTAAAGATTTGGACGGCATTTCTGTAAAACGGCACAAAAATGGTAAGTGTTTTCTGACCACAAAAGTTTACAATACATCCTCGATCAGAAGGAATTAAACATGAGACAGCGCCGTTGGTTGGAATTGCTTAGTGATTATGATTGTGAAATCCGATATCACCCAGGAAAAGCAAAAGTAATGGCTGACGCATTGAGCAGAAAGGAACGAATAAAGCTATTACGGGTTCGGGCCTTAGTTATGACTATCGATTTGGACCTTCCCAAGCGGATCTTAGAGGCTCAGATTAAGGCAAGAAAACCTCAAGTCCGAAGACGTAGGAGGTATGTTGATTGAGAATTCAAAGGACCCAGAAAAACCCAGGAAGGAGAAATTGGAACCACGTGCGGACGGGACAATGTGTCTAAACAACAGAAGTTGGTTGCCTCGCTACGGTGACCTAAGGGCTCTAATTATGCATGAGTCTCACAAGTCGAAATATTCTGTTCACCCGGGTTCCGATAAAATGTACCAAGACATGTTTTTCAAGCCAACTATACTGGTGGCCTAACATGAAAGCTGACATTGCCACCTATGTTAGCAAGTGTTTGACGTGTTTAAGAGTCAAAGCCGAACACCAAAAACCATCTGGCTTACTGGTACAACCAGCGATTCCTCAATGGAAATGGGAAAATATCACTATGGACTTTGTCACCAAACTCCCAAGAACGCAAAGTGGAAACGACACCATATGGGTAATTGTAGACCGACTCACTAAGTCTGCACACTTTTTACCAATGAGGGAAACTGACCCTATGGACAAGCTAGCAAGACTGTACTTGAAAGAAGTGGTCACAAGGCATGGAATACCAGTCTCGATCATTTGTGATCGTGACCCCTGGTTTACGTCAAACTTCTGGAGGTCATTTCAGAAAGCTATGGGTACTCGGCTGGATATGAGTATGGCATATCATCCGGAGACTGATGGACAAAGCGAAAGAACCATTCAAACTCTTGAAGATATGTTACGCGCTTGTGTGATAGACTTTGGGAATGGTTGGGAAGGACACTTACCGCTGATTGAATTCTCGTACAACAATAGCTACCATGCTAGTTGTAAAGTTGCCCCATTCGAGGCGCTTTATGGCCGAAAGTGTCGATCGCCTGTGTGTTGGGCCGAGGTCGGAGATGCTCGGCTCACCGGTCTAGAACATGTTCATGAAACAACCGAGAAGATCGTCCAGATTAAGCACAGGATGCAAGCTGCTCGTGATTGCTAAAAGAGCTATGCCGATGTGAGGCGTAAGCCTCTAGAGTTTCAAGTTGGTGATCGAGTTATGTTAAAGGTATCACCTTGGAAAGGGGTCGTACGTTTTGGAAAACGGGGAAAGTTGAACCCGAGGTATATTGGACCTTTCAAGGTGTTAGCCAAAGTGGGAACCGTTGCTTATAGACTCGAACTACCTCAACAGTTAAGTAGGGTTCATAGCACATTTCATGTATCCAATCTAAAGAAGTGTTTATCTGACGAGCCATTGGCAGTTCCGTTAGATGAAATACACATTGATGATAAACTCCACTTTGTTGAAGAACCAGTGGAAATCTTGGATCGTGAGATCAAGAAGTTAAGGCAAAGTCGTATTCCCATCATCAAAGTTCGATGGAACTCCAAGAGAGGTCCTGAGTTCACATGGGAACGCGAAGATCAGTTCCGAGAAAAGTATCCACACCTCTTCACAAAAACCGCACCCTCGAAAAATGTTGCATCTTGTAGAAAAAAGCCTTGGGACAAGGCTCTTCTAAACGCGGGGAGACTGTAACATTTCTCATTTTCAGGTCATTTACGACTTTAATTATTCCATTATTTATTTTTAGAGTTTTACGCGTTCGCTTTTAATTATTAACTAAATTAAATAGCGTAAACTAAAATCAACATTCAACGTAAACGGACATCAAAACAAATTAAAAGTCTTACATCAAGCAAGTTGTTAAATGATTATTAGGGAGTTAATTTTATAAAAATTTCATATTTATTTTTGTTGGTTACGTAAAACGCTTACGTTTCGCAATAAATTACATTCAGTCGTACCCGGAAGCACCTTTACCCATCTAGTAATTATCTCATCACTTGTACCTCCCCCCTCCTTTTGAAGCGTTGCCTCCTCCCCCCCTTTCCCCCCCCCCCCCCCCCCCCCCCCCCCCCCCCCCTCCCCCCCCCCCCCCCCCCCCCCCCCCCCCCCCCCCCCCCCCCCCCCCCCCCCCCCCCCCCCCCCCCCACCCCCCCCACCCCCCCCCCCCCCCCCCCCCCCCCCCCCCCCCCCCCCCCCCCCCCCCCATAAGGGAGGAGGAGAGCTCTTACAACTTTGTCCTTAAACCATTTCACTCCCATGGTTTCACTTTAAGTTGTTTAAGGTTTTCTATATACTATAAAAGGAAGCCCTAGGTCCATAATTATACTCTTATACTTTCTACAAGCAAAATCAAAGTAAGAACTCCTTTCCCCCTCCTCTAAACCCATGGTATACATAAGGTGTGCTAGGGTTTCATTTTATTTTTGCATTCAAGGCAATCCAAGTGTTCAAGTGTGGGGGGGCCCCCCCCCCCCCCCCCCATGGTTTCAATTTGAGGTTGTTTCCTAGTTTCCAAGGTCCTATATAAAGAAAGCCCTAATCCACCATTATACTCTTGCATTCCTACAAACAAATCAAAGCAAACTCTCTCTCTTTTTGGACTCTAAACCCACGGCACAAAATTAATTATTAGGGTTTCATTTAATTTTTGCATCCAAGGTATTCCAAGCATTCAAGTGTTCATTCTAAGGTTACCTAAGACTACTCAAGGTGTTGGGAAGCTTGGATTCGGGTTTAACAAGGATTTATCAAGAAAACATAATTAGGGTTTTCTTGATTAGGGTTTTGATTGTGAAGGCTTGTTTGGGGTTTACATCTTGTGTTCATCATCCCACTCATCTTCTATAAGGTCTATTTAAAGTATTCTATGTTCATTCATTAATTTTCTATTGTGTACATACTTGTTGTGTAAGTTAATCACCACCTAGATTCATTTTTAAGTTATATAAAGTATTTGATGATTTCATATGGACAAATGTTAGCCGTGATATTTAGTAAAGTGATGGTCATTAAACAATCCCGAGCCTTGTATAGGAAAACATAGTTTTCGGGAATTTAGTTAAGCTAGTTGGGCCTAGTTGTCCGGCTCAAGCCCATTTGTATTAAGAACCAATGATTGTAAACTACTTGTTTAATTAGAAACCCTAATTTTATTTTTATAACTATTATTGGAATTCGAACCATAAACCTTATGTTTTATATTTTATAAAAATAGTGCTATTTACAAGGATCGTGAGCATGTAAGGAACTCGAAAACAAGTTACGATTTAAACAAGTTATATATAATTAATTCTATAAAAACAATTTTTTTATAAACTGTTATGAACAGTAAATACTACTGTTCATCATGGGTTTTAATTTCATAAATATAATATTTTGATAAATTTCCTTAATACGAATTCACGGACATAAAGAACTCGAAAAAACGGAATTATAATGAACAAGTTACGATTTAAACAAGTTGTATATAATTAATTATATAAAAATAAACTGTAATGAACAGTAAAAGTTACTGTTCATCATAGATTTAAATCTTATAAATATGATATTTTGATAAATTATCTTAATACTAATCCAAGGATATAAGGAACTCGAGAAACGGAATTATAATAAACGAGTTATGATTTAAACAAATTGCGTATAATTAATTCTATAAAAACAGTTTTTATAAACTGTAATGAACAGTAATAGTTACTGTTCATCAGAGGTTTAAACTTTATAAATATGATGTTTTGATAAATTATTTTAATACGGAGACATGGACATAAGAAACGTATAAAACGGAGTCGAAACGATAAAGATACGAGGTTTTAAAGATCACGCGCACTATTTTTACTTTTATACATTATTTTATAAAACAACTAAACTAATAATGAAATATCATTATGTAATCAATAAAAACATTTAATCCTATATTTTTCCAAATAGTACGTTAGTACACGAAAATAATATTTTCTTACGAACACAAGTACACACGTTTCCATTTAACAAAGTACGAGTTAATTATTGTTTTAACTTTTAAAGAATTAATAAAAACTATTAGGTGGTGGTGTAACTATACGACATGTGATGTTTTAATTATATGAAATACATTATACTCATACGACCTATAATTAATTAGGTTGCATTCGAATTGCCGAGACGATTCACTTACTTGATTTAGATAATCAATCATTCACTTACGGTGAGTTCATAGCCCCGCTTTTATACAATTATATTGTTTTACAACTTTGGGGTGAGAAACATGCATTGTTTTACATTTGGACGCAAGTACTCTTTTAAACATATTACGAGTTGGCCTAAGTAGCTAAACCCACTATTGCCCACTATCATGAACTGTCAATTGCTAGTTAGCGAGCGCGAATGTTATGAATAGATCTATTTGGGATTGACATCCCCGTTCGGGTGAGTAGCGCTCATCGGTTTCGACTGTACTGAAACAACGAACGTATACATGTCGGAACAATTTGGATGTTGCGGGTTGAACATCTACATGGGCACATTTAGTGCATTAAATTGCATACATATATGTCGAGCTTCGGTGTCATGAGCTTAGTGCACTCGTAATTACTTTTAAGATATTGTATGTGTTACATGTCTTACATTGGAAATCTTGTGGTCCTATTTTATACATTTACTATAACACCCTGTGTTTTCAAGTCTTTGACGACGTCAATAAATGTACTATTCAGGTCAATAAGGTACGAGAAACCAGGATACATTGGTGGTCATCATTTTGGAGTCATTACTATAAAGATTTGGATGCATTACATTTTGGGAATATTTGTTATGTCTTAAAATCTTTACTTTTCATGGATGAACTATTTAAGCTTCGGCTATTGTAACAAACAAGTCTATTTAATCCAATGTATCAATTTTAAACGACTCATATAGAGGTCGTTCTCATATCTCGTGCTGTTGATCTATGAAGTAACACTCGCCAACCCATATTCCGCTGCGACCCATTTTGGGGGTGTATGCTGGCTTTTAATTACTTGCACTATATCGGCAGCTAATTATTCCTCTTCAGTCAAGACTTGGATGCCTTTAGGCTTCTGAGAGTGATCTAGTGATTTCTTCTTTGATACCATTGAAGTATCTCTGAAGACAATACCAGATGTTCCTCTTTTACCAGTTGGCTTGTTAACAGGTTCACCAGAAGGTTTATCAGATTCTGTTACAAGACGTTAATGAGTTGCATGAACATGCCTTACTACTTCCTCTTCTTCAGCTTCAGTCTAGCTCATAGATTTTCCTAACTCAAGAGCAACATCTTGTTTAGGAATGATGTTATCATCAGCAGAGATAAAGCTTTTCTTCTTTGGAGTAACTGCTGCTTTCTTTCCTTGTGACCCTTTACCTATGGTTTTCTTAGGAGGTATTAAACTAGTGGACAGGGCAAGAAAGGGCTGATAGGTTTTTGATTGCTTGATCTCCTCAGTCAACATTATGTCAGGAATAACTCGACCATTCTCTTAAAAGTCTTCACATGTTCTAACGAACTTCAATCTATTCAAGACACCATCATCCTTTATTGTGTTGATGTATAAGTGCTTTAGCTTAGCAAGGGATTTGTATTGAGAGAGGAAGTGGTTGATGATGAGTTTGGTGAATAACGAATAAGGCATAATTTCACACCTTATGAGCTTTGACTTCCTGAAGTCATTTGGTACTAGAAGTCTTCCCAAATCAACTCAACAAAGTCAACGTTCTTCTAGTAGAACATACCCCATGATGACATCAAATAACGTCAATTTATTATATCATTTATCCCATCTATTTTTCCCACTTTTATATAATTATTGCATTATTTGGTACTTAATCGCTTTAAATTTGATAAATGCAGTAATTCAAGAGTGTTTTGTGAAGATAAGCCAAAAGGCGCATAAATTGGAGCTAAAACGAAGACATTTGAAGATTTCTAAAAATTCACCAATACGCCGTATCCAACTAAAGAGATACGGCGTATCTGCGCCAAGACTGCACAAGAAAACGCGTTTGACTAATTCCCAATAAGGCGTATCCATGCTATCTATATACGCCGTATCCATGAAGATAACTATTCAAAGATATAATAAATCAAGTAAATTGGGAATGATGTCAAAGATTTATTACGAACGTAGCGCGCACTCTAAGGAATCTAGCCCAATACGCCGTATCGACATATTTGGATACGGCGTATCGAGTATTTTTCAGCAACTATAAATAGAAGACTCAAAAATGAGTTTTAAGTGTGCAATACCATATTCTTTATACCATACTCATCAGAGACGAATTTTAGAAGAGAAGATCAGCATTAAAGGTCAAGCATTAATCACGACTCCATAAAAGACATCATGTAATTTTTACTCTCTTAATTGTTCGATTTCAATTGTTTGATTACGCTTGTATAATTACAATGGTTGTGGGCTAATAACAATGCAATTAGCAAAACAAGCATATATTTGGCGTTTTAGGCCCGTTTTTGGTTATTTCAGCTCGTTTTCAATGGAAAAAAGGTATGTGTAATTAAGCACATACCACCCTCCATATTGCAACTTATATGTCTAGAATAATAAGATCACAAATATTGACCTATCTTTGCCTTTAATTTAGTGAGCTTAGTTAGACCAGCAGGTGACCTTGGGATCAAGGAGTACGTTCTTATTCCATTGGTATGGACTCAAACAATGGACTACTAGTATATAAAGAGCCATTAAGTAGTAAGTGGGTAAAGTCTCGATGAGCTAGGGTTTAGTAAGATCACCATTATTAATCTCCTAAGATAGATTATAATCAACAAATGCTTGCTTTATGCGGATGCGTCTAATTTTGACAGAATTAGCATGTGTAGGTCTTAGGAAGAAGTACCGCCTAAGTCTAGGAATGATATGCCCTTCGAGATAAGTCAATCATTGCACTATTAAACAAACCTGCATTTTATTGGATTACTCATGGTTGATATGTTTTTCTTACATTATTTTTTAACCGTTCTTCTTCTTGTGTGTGTTTATTGCTTTACTTGTCATCAAAACCTTAGCTTAGATACCCAAACTCGTGCCAGTCTCTCAGATTGAACCCCCCTTATCATTAGTTTAGGTTTAACTTAGGTTTAGCATAAACTAGATTAATTTAGTACAAACATAGATAACTAAAATACTGATAGAATTAGGAGTTAACGCTATCGCTCTTAGTGATCGACACCCTACTTACCAACGAAGCTACATCTGATCGGGTACACTGCCCGTTAAAGTGTTGTTTTTAGATATAGTCGGCATAAATTAAATAGTAAAACTTGATACATAAAATAACACCTACACAATGACACATCAAGTTTTTGGTACCGTTGCCGGGGAGTGAAGTTGTTTAATTCTTATTTATTAGTGTTTTAGTTTAGATTTAGTGTAGCTTAGATTAGTTTGCATATTTGTAAATTTGTTTTTGTGTTTGATTTTCTGCTTTGTATATTTTTGCATATTATGTGTTTGTGTGTATTCTGCATTGCTACAGTCCACTGTAACTTTCTAAGTCGAATACTCAATACGGCGTATTTAATTTCTTGGATACGGCGTATAAAGTTTTTCAAACCAATACAGTGTATTCGACTCTATCATCAATACGGCGTATTCAGTTTACTGAATACGGCGTAATAGGCTATTTGACAGTTTTTTCTAGCAAATTTATTACAGGTTAAAATGGACGACTCCAACATAACTATGGAAGAATACATCAGGCTTGAGGAAGAAAAAGCTCGTAGGCGTGGTAAGGTGTATAACTGGGAAACTGCTACGTATGGTAAGATTTGGTTGATGAAGACGTTCATGACCTCAGATAGTTTGACATCAAATGAAACACCTTCTTGTGAACCCCATGGTAAGTCCTCTTAACGGCAATGAAATTGACTTTAGAATTTCGTTTGGCGAATCCGACGATGAAGATTACACGGTAATTTTTGACAAAAACTCATTTTCTTATAAAATAATTTTTGCCAATGATTTGAAAACGGATTTGGAAAAAGATAATGAAAAAGTCAATATGACTTCGTTTTCATCACCCAAGCCTACGGTCAGTTGTTTTGATGATTTAGACTTCTTTAAAGATTTTAAGAATGAATTTCCAGCCATTGTTTACAATGATGCTCTAACGTCTAAATCAGATTTCTTAACTAAACCCGCTTTAAGTCCTCAACATATCGACGAATCTGATTTAAAAGATGAAACATCATTTTCCGAATGTGATGAAGAGGAACTAAACGTTATATGCTTTAATGATTTATTTATTTTTAACGTAATTTATCCCGATTAATTAAAATTGGATACAGACAATGATAATGATAAAGTCGATATTGAACACTCTTCGAGGGATTTATCTGTCATACCATTACCTGATGTAATAAATACCGATGTTGGTGCCTATGAACATGGGTCAAATAAGCTTTTGGGAACAAGTCATGATACATCTAATAAATTTTTCAAAATTGAAACTTTTATCAAGGAAATAAATGTTAATATCATGGCTTGTAATTATCTTAACAAAGGGATGCCATTCATTTTCCTAATCAAGAATTTGTATGTGCCATTTGGCATCCTGTTCGACTTTAAAATGTTTTATAAGGATGGGATTAAATTAGGGCAAGTCTAACTTAAAGACTTTTCTGTAAACAAAAGTACTTGCCGGGAGACAACCCGGAATGTATTTTCAATTTTTATCGAGTCTGTCTTTCCAGACTGTCTATACGGCGTATCCAAACCCCATGAATACGGCGTATTGACTATTTTGACGTTATCCAGTCTTTATTTTTAGCACAGTCTATACGACGTATTCATTAAATGAATACAACGTATACATGTATCAATACGACGTATCTTGGGGAACATATACTGCATATTAACTACCTGTATAGTCTTAAGTTTTTGTTTTGAGTCTGACCAGCGAATACACGGAGATAGAATTGCACTTGTTTTCTTATGCTTAATACAAGATCTTCTGAACGAAATCGACGAAGTTGGTGGAATGCATATTTTCTGGAATTCTGTGTGTGCTGTTCGTGCTAGGATTCAGACGCTTTTTCAACACACAATCTTGCTCATAAACTCAACTTAGAGAATCTACCGAGCAAAATACCAGGGTAGTTTCTCATTCTAATTCTTTTAAATTCCCGTTTTTAATATTTTATCTATACAACGAGGATGTTGTATAATTTAAGTGAGGGGATGGAATTAGAATGTATACTTGTCCTATTTTTCACACTAAAATGTATAAATCATGCTCAATTTTTTTTCAAACATACTTTTGTGAAATTACTTGATAGATAACCCGCACACAATAACCTTTGTTAGATATTGTGAGGATTTAACCTTTCCGTTTCCAAATCTTTACCCAAATTCCACAAAATATGAGTGTGCCGGTGATGTTGTAGACTTTAGAACTTGGCTTGGTATATCACTCGAGACCACAGTGATGAGTATTATGGATTTAATTAGAGTAACTTGTTTAAATTGGTAAATTTTAGGATTACACCCAAATCGCCTTTCCATGTTGTTTATTAACTAACTACACCGGTTAGTTAACCTCCCGTTTAAACCCTTTGTTTACTCTCACTTTAAGAGTAAGATTCCCCTAGAACAACCCGTAGAGCCAATCCTTTAGGAATTACACCAATTATTTGTTTCGTTACACCCTTACACCTTAACCTACCCTGTTAGATTAAGTTTAATTTACACTTGCTAGTTGCTTAAAGTGAAAAGTTTATATTTCCCGAGTCTTGTGTCATTTTCTATCTTTGGTGCGGTTGGAAATTTGCACATTGCAAATGGGAATGTATATTAGTAGTCAAAACTCATGTGATTTTACTACCGTCACAATTATTGGTGAATCCGAAGAACGAAGAACTATCAAAGGAATTATCCGGAATTATTATGATCGTGAAGATGGTGAAACTACACCGAGATTTGAAGTATAGTTGGTAAAAAAATTGAAAAAATTAGAAAAATCGCAACAAAAAAAGACAAGGAAAGTTTGAAGATAATCGTTTCGCAACTACCGAAGGAATTACACGAAGGATCGATTATTCATTGATACGTCTTAAAATCAACAATGTAGAGTATTGTATAAAGTGGAAGATATCGCCACTTGCCTTGTAGAGTATGTAAAAGTTATGGGATGATTGGGAAGTTGACCGTTACGAGAACGCCAACTTAGGTTGTTGTTTTTGATCGTTGATCAAGACGTTGTAAATAGTCATGTCTTTATCATGGTAATGGTCGGGAAAAGTGTCTAGCAACTTGTACTTTAGGCTTAATCTATTTGTTCCTTGATTTTTATTTAACAATAATTTACTTCCTTCTCACCTGATGATTAGCCGCTGGTTTTAAGCGAATGAGGATTTATACGAACATGCGTGTCTATTCCGTCGTTACAGCCATGTATGCATGTCTCGTACCTCGTTAGTTTACGACTTTTAGTGAATGTTAGAAGGTTTCTACCCTATACCATTCTTCATCCTAACCGTTGGTTAAATTCGAATAGGGATGTGATCGAACACACATGTCTATTCTGTCGTTACGGCCATATATGTGTGCTTCAGCTGCCTTGTTGGAGTGGTACTTCTGGTGAAAGATTGTAGAATGATCAACCGTATGCCTTTCCATACAAAAACCCATATTTACCTTTATAAACTTGTTACTCCTTGGCTTTAGTGGTAGAGATATGTATCCTTGACAAGCTTATGATAGAATACTTGTAACGACTGAGCAATTAAGCGAATTAGTTACGTGTTACCACATAGATTAGTTAAGTGATTTGAGTGTTTTCATCTTCCTATTTCATGAGGTGTTTGGTTGTGTACTTGTAATAGATCAAATAAATGCTTTAACAGAAAATATCCTTAGGGATACATTTTTATAAACTTCTAAAGGCTACTTGAGGACAAGTAGGATTCAAGTGAGGGGATATTTGATGACATCAAATAACTTCTATTTTATAGCATCATTTATCCCATGTAATTAACCCATTTTGTATGATTATTGCAAAGAATTGTTACTTAATCATTTGTATTTGAGAATTGCAGTAATTATAGAGTACTTGGTGAAGTTATTCTAAAAGGCACGCATTTTGGAGCATAAACAAAGAGTTTAAGAAAGTCTACTAATCTGACAGCAAATACGCCGTATTATTCTAGACCTATACGACATATCCAAGACTTTGACGAATCAAAAGACCATTGCCTGACTTTGAAGAATACGCCATATCTACATCAATGATACGCCGTATGTAATACTTTGGTCAACGAAGAATAACAAGCTAGATTTACCCAATACGCCGTATCCATCAAGAAGATACGGTGAATCCGTGCCTACAATTCACAAATAACCACGAAGGATTGAAGACCCAATATGCCGTATCCTACATCGCCCAATACGGCGTATCGAACCGACTACCAGACCTTATAAATAGACGACCCTAAACTCAGTTTTAGGTATGCAAGTGAATCCCTAAACCACCAAGTTGACCAAGAGACGATCAGAAGAGCATAGAAGGTCAGAAAAGAGCATCAAGATCATAGGAAAACTCTTGTAATCTTCGCACAACCGAATACGCGTTCGATTGAGGTTTCTTTATTTTAATCATTCATATATCAAACCGTGTGTATTTTTACAATGACTATCGGCTGATACCTTTAGGTATCAGCCATGTTTAAGAAGATCTAATGTTTGGTTTGTTTATCTCGATTGCTTAATTTATCGTTGAATTATTGATTATGTTTATCACATGATACTTGTTTACGTGCTTAAGTATGCGACTATCATTCAACTGGGTCTAGTCCTACATATTTAATGCGCTGCAACTTTGGTGTTGTTTGGGCGTAGGCTAAGAGTCCGGGATAGCTCTCCATATTGCAATTTATATATCTAGAATCATAGGATCACAAATATTGACCTATCTTTTCCTTTAGATTAGTGAGCTTAGTTGAGCCATAAGGTGACCTTGGTATCAACGAGTACGTTCTTATTCCATTGGTAAGGACTCGAACAGTGGACTACTAGTATATAAATCGTCGTTAAGCAGTAAGTGGGTAAAGTCTCAATGAGCTAGGGTTTAGTAAGAGCACCATTACTTAGATCCTAAGATAGATTATAATCAACATAAGGATGCTTTATGCGGATGCGTCTAATTGTGACAGAATTAGCGTGTCTAGGTCTTAGGAAGAAGTACCGCCTAAGTCTAGGAATGATATGCCCTTCGAGATAAGACAATCATTGCACTAAATAAACAAACCTGCATTTTATCGGATTATTCATGGTTGATACGTTTTCCTTACATTAGTTCTCGACCGCTTCTCTATCGTTTGTTTGTCTTCTTGTGTGTGTTTATTGCTTTACTTGTCATCAAAACCTTAGGTTAGATACACAAAACCGTGCCAGTCTCTCAGGCTGAAACCCCCCTTTTGCATTAGTTTTAGGTTTAACTTAGATAACTAAAATACTGATAGAATTAGGAATTAACGCTCTCGCTCTTAGTGATCGACACCCTACTTACCACGCATCAAATTACCGATCAAGCGTGATATAATATGAAGAGTGCTCATATTAATTCTATACTAACAATAGGTATTCACATCAATGTTTACATCAATCCATGACACAAACACAATCAAAACTATATAAGCAACATAACATACAATTGCAAATATAAATATAGAGCGGTAAATGTAAGTATAAATGTAAAGAGATAAGAAAAAGGAAATGCAAACTGGACACGATGATTTATAGTGGTTCGGTCACGAAGTACCTCTTCTCCCTACTCCACTCCCCAAGCACCATACTCAAGATTTATCTTCACTAGTCAACAAGCTCCCTTTAGGCGAAGAAAACCATACACAACTAAGCTTACACCGTTTTTAGACACTAAGCCAAATGTCAAGTTCTAATCATAGCTAGAACTAATCTATCACAACTCTTGTATGCTAACCGCACTACTTCACAACGATTTACAACTTAGCTTCACTTCACAACTTCTCTTCACTCCACAACTTTACTTCAACTTTACGACTTCTCCACCCTTCACAACTTTTCCCATACTTCACACCTTTACTGCACTTCAACTAGACACTACCTTGATCACATCAATCTAACACTACTTACTAAGATCACCACAATCTAACAACTCTACACACCATGATCACTATGATTTAACTATTACATAAGTTTGGAATACATGGACTCGATCTATACATTGTAAATGTAAGACATGTCACGAATGCACTAACTAAAGTACATAACTTTGTATCTTAATGATAACGAGAGTTCTTCTCTTGCACATGAAGGAATAAGCTTGAATCACTTGGAAACAAATACTTAAGATTAAATGATCAAATGAATAAAAGGAGAGTATAAACTGATTTGGAATAGAAAGAAAGTGTGTGCAAAAGGTTAGAAAATCAGTGGGGAATAGTACTGTATTTATAGGCCAGCTGAGCTGGATTTTTATTTGGGCGGTCCCCTTAATTAGGGTGTCGGTCCCTTTAATTTTAAGGGGGCCGCACCTTATAATTAAGGGGGCCGCCCAGCCCAGACGCTCCCTTTTTTGTCTTTTCTGGGGAGGTGTTTTCTGAAACATTTCTAGCCGTTTTTAGGTAGAAAGTTTGAATTCAAAATATTTATTTTGAATAAAATATTTCTTTTAAATCTAAAAATGTTTTGTAAAAGTTATAAAAATGTTTGTGACATTTTTATAAAAAATGTAAGGTTGAATAAAAATTCCTTTGATCATAAAATAAATTAAGCATTTATTTATTCATACCTTAAGTGATTTACGTCGGGTGCAAACTTCGTTGAATCAGACTTGAGACATCAAGAGATGTTGTCGTATGAATGCATTGATGATTTGTGATCACGAGTAACTTAAGCACTTTACGTTATGTGTTATAAGTTACATGTTTGTCATCACCAAAACATGAAGAGAATGTATACATTAAATATCCTAATATTTCTACCAACAATCTCCCCCTTTTTGATGATGACAAAATATGTATACTATAATTTATAGTAAAATGTATAAGTTACTTGTTTACACTTCTTCTCCCCCTTTTGTCGAAGCAAAAAGGTGGACTCTTAGGCGAGACTTATACTACACTTCAAACCTTGAACCAAAGAGGCGAGCTTGCATCATCCCAGTGAAGTCTTGCTCCTATCAACCCCGTTTAATCATCCCAATATATCTACATTGACACTCGAGCACCCCTTAGCTTATTGCACTCCTATGACACTTGCATCCCATGTATATTGACTTTAGCGGATCCATGGCTCAAATTTGTTACAAATTCTTAACCTAAAAAAATGTGTAGATGTCGTAAACGGTTGCAAACATAATGGCTTAGACATTTGCAAATGCTCCCCCTTGGTGTATGCTCCCCCGTGATTAGGGCACCAAGAAATCGAGTAACGGAAAATTGCTACAAAACAAAGTTAGTAGAAAAATGCACATATATATATGATGATGATAGATATATATATATATGCAAGACACTTAGTGGAAAACAAATCATGTATGTTTTAGGTATATGCACTCTAAAGTGTGGCACTAAAGACAACAACCAAAAAATAATGAATGCTTAAGATATGGAAATGTTTAGGAACCAATGATAAGATTCGAAGACACTATGTTTAGGCTAAGAATCGATCAACCGTTCCTTGTGTATCATCATCTAACTTAGATAATGATGAGGATTTAATAGATAATTGGTTGTATTGAGAGATTCCTAAATCCTCAAGGTTTCATTGTTAAGCATTATGTATGCTTTTCATGTTTAGGGTGTTTAAGGATAAACATTATCGTAAGACTTTAGGTCAAACTAAATGTTGATGATAAGGATGATTTGTTGAGGAAACATAAATGAGGAAGGATGAACGTGAATGGAAAGAGAAGGTGTTGACTATAGGTTTGTTGGGTGTTTGGTAGGTTTAGAGAGTAAGGTGATGAGGGAATGTTGTTTTGTTGTTGGGAGAGATGGAGGTGGTGTGTGTTGAGTTTGGTTGTCACTTTGAGGCGGAGATTGAGTTGGTGACGTACATGTGATTGATGGGGTGTGATAGGAAATAAAGGATGTGAGGCAACTTGTGGTGATGTGTGAGTGTCCTTAATGTAAGGATTTGGTAATTCTTGATTGGGGGTGATTATTTTCTTGAGATGGTTGTTAATGTTGATGAACAAAGGTGAAAATGTGAAAATGGTGGAGCATTGTGATGACTCAACAACACTTCGAAGGTTGTATATATTCTTTGTGTTCTTCACTTGCCCAAAAGCGGAAATGGGCCATTGGAAGACACATTATTGTGATGACTCAACAACACTTTGGAGATTGTATATCTTCTTTGTGTTTTCACTTGCTAAAAGTGGAAAAGTAATGGGCATTAGATGCCGTTATTGTGATGACTCAACAACACTTTAGAGATTGTATATCTTCTTTGTGTTCTTCACTTGTTAAAATGTCGGGATATGAGGATGAGACGCATTTCATTACGAAATTCACTTGACTTTTGACAACATAAGCACACATGCTTATGAGTGTTGGGATATGAGGATGAGACACATTTCATTACGAAATTCACTTGACAACATAGGCACACATGCTTATGAGTGTTGGGGTATGAGGATAAGATGCATTGTGAAAGGTGTTCAACCTCCATGGGTTATAGTGATGGTAACTCACTATTAGATGGTTACATGGTTGAATCTTCTAGTGAAGATGACTAGGTGGATGACTTGAGGTTTATAGTATTAAGGATGACTTGGTTTTTCATTTCACTTTGGTGGTTTAGGGATGTACTAGAACTAGTGATCACTAACAAGAGTGAATAATACTTATGAGGTTTGAGTGTATGGTAGAAGTGTATCTTGTGGTTTCTAGTGAATAAGAATCACCTATGTGAGTTCTTGAGAGTGTTTGGTTAAAGGATATATGTGAACATGTGTGTTTTCCCCTCCCTTCTAATTCGTGCTCATCCGGACATAAATTATGGAATAAAAAGAATAAATGAAGAGAAATAACGATGGAATCAATGAGCTTAACAATGTCATGATGGATGACGGTTAGCATATGATGAACTTCATCCGTGAAGTTATGTAGCTCTTCTCGAGTATTGTGAATGTTTATAGAACAATCACACGACGAGGTACGAGGTTGTCTTAAAGGTGGTAGCAGAAATGTGGACGGAAGATATTAATCATCTATATAATAATCGAGGCATGATTAAGGTTTTTTTAAAATGACTTAGACATGAACAATGAGTGACATTTTAATTTGCATTTCGCAAATTAAAAATACTTAAACATTTCGGATGAAATGATTAAGTTGTCAAATTTTATCAGAATGTATTTAATAGTAACAAGACTATTAAAATGAGAATGACACGTTTATGAGATTTGCTTTATCATTCCTAGACCGAGACTTAAATAATTAAAAGGTTCACGTTTGTGAGGATGTCGGCGATGTTGTCTTCCGACGAAAGTTTTTCGATGAAGATATTTCCTTTTAGACATTGTCGCGAAGGAAATAATGACGAATTTTGATGAATTTTCTATCCTAAGATCGATGGATAATGTTCGATCCTCATTGTGTATGATGATAAACCATCATGACATTCCTAAGGGGATAGAAAGGACTAACGGAAGTGAAAGTACTTAGTCTTAAGGTGTGTATATTAAAGAGGATATGAATCACTTATGTAGAAACTCGTAAGACCTTAGTCACATGAAGGTTGATGTAAGCTTTTAGCTTTAGGAAGAACATTTTAACATATGTAGTTAAAAGGCTTGAATATGAATTTTTTGGATATGACCTTTAACATTTGCGATCGCAAGTTAAAGATACTTGAATATTTCGGATGAAATATTTAAGTTGTTAAACTGACTTGGAGGAGTGTTAGATATGTATCTAACTTTTCCTTGACGAAAGAGTGGATTATTTGGAAGAAGACGAGATGACGATTAATAAAAGGAAAATGTACGTGTCAGTGCGTTTATCCTTAACAACAAAAAGAGAAATCTTTTCGGTCTTGAACTATTCAACAAAACATTCAAAGTTTTGTAGCTCAAGTCAATGGCTGTAAACCAATGACAGATTTGGGCAACCCGGTCTTCAAAGACAAGGGGAGGTATGCTTCAGTGCTCGTAACCTTAAAAAGAAGAGAAATCTTCTGTTTTTTACTTCAGCAAAATTTGATAGTCTTTACGTCAGTGAATAGAGTTGGAAGTTTATTCCGGTTCATTGTGTTCGAATGAAGAAATTATTTAAATGAGAAAATCAAGTTTTTCAAAGTCTTCGCGTACTACTACTGCAGATGCATTGCGATAAAGACAACAACAACAATTCAACTTCATCATACTACAACACGGTAACTAACAATCTCGCTAATGGAAACTATCGACTTGGAAAATATTTCTTTGTATATATTTTATCAGAAAAACAAAATACAAAAATATAAAACCAAGAAAAAGAAATATAAAATTATAAAACCAATAAAGCAAAATACAAATTCAAAAAATTTCAAAAATACTAAAAATATTCTTCTCCGACATGTCTCTCGTAAATCGATAACATTTATACACCTAGAAATGATGATTAATATTAACACGGGTGTATAAATGAAGTTCGAGCGAGAGTTTCAAATGCTTTCAAAACATGCCTCTTCAAAAAAATTTCCCTATGACTTCTAAGTAAATGTCAGCTTAGGACTCAGTCTTTAAAGAAAGGAAAATGTTCATCTATGTACATTTATCCTAAACAACAGGAAGTTCAACTATTCTCGGTCTTGAGCATTGTGATACAAACATTCCAATTTTGTGAATGCTCAAGAGAAGCAACCAGGAAATGGTAATTAATAAGATAAATATAAAATCATTTTCCTGTTGAGCATAATTTTTCAAGATGTTTTCAAAAAAAAAATTCAAATTCTTTCAAAATTGTGTGTTCAACAAACTCCCACTCTAAGTTTTCACTCTAATCTTTTATTAAGGGGGGAGTATAATAATAAGATTCATTCTGCATGCTCTTATGTTCTCCCAAGACTTAGTTAGACTCATGTGAATTACCGGGCATTAACTTGTTTTTTTAATTAACTAATATTTCAAAAACTGTCACCACATATGCAATTTTTGAAGGGGATAATAGTGATTAAAATATGATCAATAAGCTTAATATGGATACGATCTTCAATCTATAAGTACGTTCCCAAACCTTGCATGTGCAAAACTCTTTCATAATATGGTGCATATGTGTAGGGGGATCTTTTTGGTAACTCTAAAAACTCTCAATGTGTCATAAATGATTTCTCAGACACGTTGATTGATTTTTCAAATGGTTTTATGGATCTTCATGGCAATACCCAAAGACCGACCAACTGTTGTCTCTTAAAGAGTTATAAGGCGGTTAAGGTTAGGTATATTCGTTCCATGATCCAGTCAAACCCGAAGGGATCTTCCTAAGAACACTCCATTAGATAGAGTAGAAGTACTAGGTATGATTGAAAAAAGGAGTAAAGTGGGATCGGGAAGAATGTTATCCAATGCATGAGTTATCACCAGAACAATCCCAACAAGGTGCATGAGTTTATCACCAAAACATCCTTTAACAAGGTGCTAATGAGGACGCGTTGGATTAAACATTAAAGGGGTTTGAAGAGAATTAAAAATATTTGTAAGGATAAAGGTGAAAGAAAGAAGCCCTCCATACAACCTTAGGGCAAGATACCGGGTTTAATGCATTTTCTATCGGTAATCACAAAGATGTTTATGATATTGGAATACAAGTCTTCATGGACACACGTGCTCTATGGCACAACCCATCCCAGCTAACTCAAGCTTCTCTTAAAAGAAGTTTGTTTCATTTCTCACAGAGATCAACACGTTTCTATCGGCTTTCTCGTTTCTGAGTATCGCGTCGATATTGAAAAGGTAGCAGTCTGCTCCAGCCTTCTCGTTACCAAACGACAATGTGCATTATAGTGTCTAGAGCCAATTGCATATTCCATCAAAAAATATACATCAAGGACACAAATTTCCAATATATAAAATGTCGTACATTTTATACAACATTTAATATACAAGACGTCCTACGCATTATCTTGTGGTAAATTGCCAAAAACATTAAGGGTGATACTCTTTAGTAGACTCACAATGTGAACTGGAAATCCTTCCAGTGTCAACATCAAACAGCACTGCGGTAGGTGACTTGCGAGATTTATATGAATCAAGTGTGTTCAACTGGATATCGATTTTGGTCCAGTATATGAATGATGACTCAATCAGAAAGATAGTAACTATCTGATTCACTCTTACCGTGTTGTCTGCTTTGAGACATCTTGGTAATGGAACAAGCAAGTACGATGAATCTAATGCAATGCGTTAGAGGATCTAATATTTAGCTGGAAACCCTATCAAGGAGGTTCTTCTAAATTGAACCTACCTGATCACAGGTACAGTATTTTATACTGTAAAACGGTCCTAGCAAAGACCAAAGACATTTGTAGAATGCTAAGTTTAAGATTTTTATAAAAGGATGTGACCTCCCTTAGGGAGAGATTGTTAGGAATCAGGAAAAGACTCGGTCACTCCTAAAATACGTAGCTCGTAGGTCTTAGATAGTTTTTGGAACATTATTAAGCTAGTTAGACCAAAGCCCATGGAAAGTGATATGTGTTTAATTATACATTAAATTTGACCCGTAAAAGATGCCAAATAAGCCGGAAAATGCCAAAAATATATTGTATTTGTGTGCTTTTGTGTTTTATCATGCAGGAATGGTTATCAATCACAAAAAGACAAAATCAAGGCCAAATTTGACAAAAAATGAACACGAGATCGGACAGAACGCAAAAGCTGAGGCCGAAGACGTTTCCTTCTAAAAAATCCAAACCCGAGCCCGAGAAAATGAGCCGGAGAAGCCCATTTTGGAAAACAAGCTCAAAAAAAGCCTAAAATAACACTTAACTAAAGTGTTAAATGTTAAATCTACAAAAGGACTAAATTTGCAAATGCAAATTACAACATGAGGGACTGATTCTGCCATAATCCAAACTCGTTATCACCACAAGGACTTCACGTGTAATAACCCATAACAAATTGAAGGGCCAGTTTTGCCAATATCCTAAACTTCCCCATTTACCCCATCGGTTAAAATAGTCAAACAATAATAAAAAAAACCTTTTACCCTTTACCCGCCAAATCCCTACAGTACCCTTCCCCTTCCTCCCCGCTACCCTGCAACTATTAAAAATGAACAAGGACAAAAATGGTACTTTCCCCACTCCCACTCACTCACTTAAACATACTGACAAAAGAGAATGCCACGATGGCACTTCTCTGGCTTTCTATTGGCTTAAACACCTCAGAGCAAGCTATGCACTACCTCAAAGAAACACATCTTAAATAGGTTTTTGCACTAATTTGTGCACAAAAGAAGCACAATGGCCTCTCAATGACTGGATTGCCATGTTGGCAATCCATGTGCTTACTTCATGATCAAACGGCCTCAATACAAGATCAAAAAGAGAGAAAGAATCAAGGGCCAAGATCAAGCTGATGGGAATAGCCTCAGAGGTCAAGAAGCTTTACTAAGAGCCTATATAAAGACCCTCATTCACACAGAAGAATTTGTGTAGTTTTTAGAGTTTATTTAGCTTAAATTGTAATTTTGCTTATTTCAGTTTTATTATTGTAATTTCCTTTTTAAAACAGCTTTGTAATCTCTTTTTATCAATATAATCAAGCTTGCTCTTAAATCCTGTCCTTTATTTAAAGTTTTCATAGTTAAAAATGTGTTGAAAATTGCTATTAAGCTCATATAAGCTCTAATAAGCTACCAAAAGCTTTATAAACTATGGTCACATTGGAATTGGATGGCTGCTTATGATCATGGTTTGGTTTAGATCCTGATGGTCAGGAGTTAGGATTTGCATTCAAAAAGCTCTTTTTCAGCTTATAAGCTATTACTTATAAAGCTGATGGTTATAAGAGCCCTTTAAAAAAAAAATAGGGCTTTGACTCTTTTAGCTGAGAATTCCAAGAACCACTTTCTTTTTTCCCTTTTAAAGCTTTTATATTTGCTAGTTTAAAATTTAATAAAAGTCAAATATATTGTCATTTATGTTCAGCTATTTACTGTGTGCTTATCTGCTTATTTTGCTAGGTTAAGCTAATTGCTCATAGTTAATGATCTAAGCTTGATCTGTTTTATTTTGATTGCTCTTATTTTATTCTAAATCTCCAAAAACTAACAAATAAGGGTGCCAACATTATGATTTCGACTTAGCAAAGATAAAAAACGCATCGTTGGTAGGATCCCGATCTTGAGAAAACCTTAGTTTAAAAGAATGCCAACAAAAGACGAATAGCTTTTTCAAACAATGATACATCCATCTCAATATGCATTTATGTATCGAAAATTGACATATAATGAAACACGAAGTACATATAATTTATATGAAACATCACATAAGAGACAATATTACTTCAAGTGCAAACATCATACAAATCATGTTTAAGCTTTAACATTTAGTAGTACGAAACATATAAGCATAAAAACATTATAAAGACAAAAAAACCTTTCCAAGTTTTTACACAATTGACTATTAACAAGTAGTTAATCACATACCAAGAATAAAGTCCAAGGCATTTTAATAAAAACAAATAAGAACAAGTAATCAAAAACAGTATGTGTAATGCAATGGAACTTATTGACTAACAAATGAAAATAAAAACATTACTAAGGCAAGTCAAAATATCCACTATTGTAAACTTACCTAGTGAAAGGCATAGAAATAGAGATTTTTCAAGTCGGAGAATGAATATGAGACTATTACAAGCGGTGCTTAATTAAGGCTAAACACGACTATTTTTACGGGTGATTCCACATACCTAACTTCTCTCCTGAAAGCAATTCAACCGTTAGGTTAAATTAAGTTTTTAGTGCAATAAGTTATCTAGTATTTATTCTCATGTTAGGAAAATTTGTATTCCTACATTGTCCTATCAAAGAGTAACAATGATGATACTTAGCTCCGTCTTATTAATACTTGACCTAATCTAACTCAACTAAAGGCATTATAACTAAGGTGACGAAGATGTCATGTTATACACAAGAATTTAACAATGGTATGTCCAATTTTAGAGTTAAATGTGAAAGCAAACAATATGCTTCAATCTTGTGTTTTGAATTTAAGGTTGTTTGGATTAGATAGTTTATTACATGATCTAATGTATGACATCTTTTAAGTTGAGTTGTTGTATGCGTGTTTATCTAAGACATAGAGATGGGTTTATGTGTGATAATGAATAAAATGCCGTATTGAAAGAGTTCTTAAGAAAGATATTTGAATGTTTTTCAACAAGAATCTAAATAAGTTAACTCACCTCAATAGATCTTGTGTATGCTCCAAAAATGACCAATGTGTATATTTTGCACTAACAAAGTTCCACACCATAAACTACTGAAAAATGATTTGATAAAGGTTTGTTTTCTATAATTCCGCTGTGCACTTAAACCTAAGAGTTAGAAGATCGTTCAACCTACATCAAAATTGTTCAAGATAGGGTTAGTGGTTTGGGGGGAAGTTGATTCAGAATCTTCGTCAAAAAGAAGTCTATGAAGAAAGGTTTTCAAGACATGTTGTATGAATTGGGAGGAAGTTAATCTAATTCATACTTATTACATTATTCCAACAACAAGAAAAGACAAAGAGGATTCAAACTGAGGTACATGTATCAAAACAAAGGACAAGAAAGACATCCTCAACGGAATTTGGAAGACATCTTCGAAGACTATATTTTTGTTGTATTTGTACTTGTCAGGTACATTGTAAGTAATTATGTATGTCTCCACATTAGGGGACGATTGTTAGCCTTAAATTATGAGCGACTTTTATGGAATTAGATTTAGATAAAATAGCCACACACCGCAGGGACTAATAAAGTTAAGTTAGTATAGTTTAGTAATGTGTGAGCTATAAATACCTCTTTCTTACTTCCAATGAGGGGATGAGGTTCATTTTAATAAGGTGTATTATTCTTTCTTCCTAATCTAATACACCATCTTTTCTTTCTTTCTCTCTCTACTCTTTCTCATGGCTAAGTTCTTATTTTGGCCTCCCCGACCTCTGGATCTTGGTTTAGCTAGTGAATTTAATGGGTAACAGTTTCTGTTGGCTCTGGAATTCTATCAGAAGGCAACTTTTAACACAAAAGGTCATCTCTACGAAAGGGTGAGACAGTCCCGGAATGACTTTAGTTTATTTTCTAAACTGGTATGTCGCATTAGGTGTTTGGTGATTTTATTCTTCCGTTAACATTTTATTCTTACGTATATTAATCCGAGTAAGAATTGTTGCTTTGGTATGTCAAAAGAAAGATCTTTTTTATTATTCTAAAGCTAAAATAAATTTGCCTTGCAGTTAACTACGTTCGGTGTATAAAGAAGTGTTTAGATCTAAGTATTAAGATGGAGGTGGTTGTTAAGGGTCAATAGATCCATGTTTTTAGTTGTTGTGACACTTAGAGTGCTTTATAAAACTATTTACGCTCACGCTGGTAGCCCAAGAGTCGGTTTGGTATGGTCGTATTGATTCTACCATGACATATATTTCAGAGTTCAGTCAACAAATGGTAGGTGATGATGTGGGTTATCCAGGCGATTTGAACAAAGCATCTCTGTTGGGTTTCAGAAGTTTCTACAACTTAGTGTTGCTACTTATACAAGTTACTACTGATAGTTTTACTTAGTGCTGCTGGTGAAGAATGTTAAACGCTCAAGAAAATAGACCAAGTAGTTAGTATTGTTAGTTATAATTAGTTAGTACTGCCAGTACATTGTTAGTACTGCCAGTTAGAGTTAGTACTGTTAGTAGTAAGTTAGTACTGCTAGCATATATAGATAGTACTGCTTAAGTGATATGCATGAGATATATTAGGAATAGATATGCATGATCATTTAACGCGTTTTGTAAGCCTATTAGGATTTTCTTGGTGTATAAAAGGAACCCTACAGCATTAGTTAGATATAAAAGTTAAATACAAGTTTCACAAATATTCATAGTTAGTAATCTGTAAACTAGCAGATTAATAGTAATCAAAATTCTGTTTTATTCATTGTTCTTCTTAGCAATATAAGTTAGTTTCCGCATAACTTATATTGTTCATAGTCATTGTTTCTCTTGTAGTTAGTTTGGATCTATCCAGATTAGCTACCACCCTTAACAGGCTAGAAAGATCTATTCATTGGGATCAACAAGTGGTATCAGAGCTTGTTGAGAAACACTGAGTAAGAAGAATCAAAACAGATCTGTTATAAACATTTACCTTTTAGATCTATTTAATGGCAGGAGAAGATGAATTTCATGATGATAATCCACCACCACCACCACCAGTTACACCTACATAACAAACCCCTCACACTCTGTCAATTATTAAACTCCGTATTCTGAAGAAAGGTTGGTTTGACATATGGGCCATGAAAATGGAACATTACTTGGAGCATACAAATTATCCCATATGGGAAGTCATACAAAAGGGAAATGGTCCAGCACAAGTCTCAACAGATACAAATGGACAAATAAAGGTTTTGCCTCCTAAAACTGCTGAAGAGATTTTGGCTAGAGAAAGA
>BQNB010013191.1:0-77672 GCA_026074375.1 Tanacetum coccineum | reverse complement strand
AGCTTTAGTAGTTGAGATCGATTTAACTTGGTCTCGAGGGTTCGTCTCTATAGAGCTGGGCATGCTTCCAATCCCTCTTTCTTGCAAGACCTTGCTCATCTGTCCGATTTATATTTCCAAGGTTTTAATTGAAGCTCCTTGATTTCTTATTGCTGTATCGGTAGAAGCTCGGATCTCTTTGATTATGTTTGAGTTTTCTTCATGTCTTTTAGCTGCTTTTGCCATAAATTTGGTTAGTGATTCTTCCAGGTTTGGTCTTTGATCAGGATACGAAAAATTTCCATTGTTTCGTTGGTAGAATCCTGGCCTCGCTGCTCTATATTGTCCTCCAAGTTGATAGGGTGCACCAAACTGTGTATAGTAGGCCTCTTCTAGTGTTTTTCCTTCTTCCTTTTGTGGACAATCCTTCGTATAGTGTGGTCCCTTGCATAGTTCGCATCCGACCTGAGCAGCGTACACTTTCTCATTTACTTTCTTTATTTCTCGTTCGAGATTGTTGAGTTGGGCTTGGATAGCAGCAAGCCCGTCAGAAGTTTCAGTACTTCTGGTCCTTAAAGATGTTCCATTTTGCCATTTCTTAGAGTATTCAGCCATTTCTTGGATGGCTATTTTAGCATCAGCAGCAGTTTTGGAAGGTATGACACCCTTTGAGTCCAGGATTTGTCGAGTTGGAACATCAAGCCCATTATAAAACAAGATGATTTCCTGCATGTCGGTCAAATAATGTTGAGGACACTTCATCAGCAATTCTTTAAATCTTTCCCATGCACGGAAAAGGCTTTCATCGGGTTCTTGCTGGAAGTTGTTAATTTCCTCCATTTTCTTTGCGGTACGGGCAGGTGGACAGTATTTGTTTAGAAACTTAGTTTTGAGAACCTCCCAGGTTGTAATTAAACCTGATGGCTGGTTCCTTAGCCACCTGCTTGCTGCTCCAGTAAGGGATACAGGGAAGGCTCGAAGCATGATTTGATCTTGAGTTACTTTTGGAATGTGAAATAATTCAACAATCTCCATAACCTTCTCGATGTGTTTGTTTGCATCTTTGTGTTCCTAACCACTGAAAGTATTGTCATGAAGTTCCTTGAGAAACTGCCATTTCAATTCAAAGTGGGTGTCTTGGTTGATCGTGGGCCTAGTAACGCCCGAACCGTAATCTCCTCGGGTTTTGCTCATGTATTGCTCCATTGTTTCCGTCATTGTTTCTCTTACTTCTTCCCCTGATTGTTCCTCGATGTCAGAAATGTGATCGAACTCGGGTGAATTCGATTCTACAAGACTTGGTGTATCGAAAAGCCTCCTCCTTGAGCGAAATATTTGTTTCGAGTTTTCAAAAGGTGAGAGTAGTTCCTTGGTAGAACTTCTTGTCATGCACTACCTGAAACAAATGACAATAAATCAGTAGGATATGTCCTGAGGAGAGAAATTAATTGTAGAATCGAAACAAATGGAGTTTTAGTCTGCTATTGTATCAGTCGACAGATACGCCATATTCTATTAACTTGAATACGCCGTATAAGTCTTATGAATGCCAGTACGTCGTATTGATTTCACAGAATACGCCGTATTGTTTGGAAGAACAGATACGTCGTTTAGACTGTAGAATTCAATACGTTGTTCTGTGTAGAAGGTCTGATACGTCGTATCCAACTGGTGGATACAGCGTATTAGGTGATCAGTCAGAACAGAATACTTTTAAAAACAATTAATTGCGAGAATTTAAACAAACAATTTAAACACACAATGCAAATAAATACAAACAAATTAAATAATTAGATTACACTAAACTAAACTAATTAATGGTTAGAAATACTAATAAGAATAAGGTTTAATTAATTCACTCCCCGGCAACGGCGCCAAAAACCTGATGTGCTGTCGTGTAGGGTCAATTATTTGATTATCAAGTTTTACATTTATATTTAGCCGACAAACCTAAAACAACACTTTAACGGGCAGTGTACCCGGTCAAGATGGAGTTTCACGGTAAGTAGGGTGTCGAACACTAAGAGTGAAACATTAATCCTATATTCTATCAGTATTTTTATTAGTTCTAATTAGTCTATTTACTGGTTAAACCTATGCTATATACGTTGTCTAATGATATGGGGGGTTTCTGCCTGAGAGACTGGCACAAGTTTGGTGGTGACAGATATCAATTCAATAAACAATAAACACAAAACAAGAAAATTGGAAGATAGAAAAGCGGTACAATCCAAATGATAGAAAACTGTATTAGCCATATTAAATCCAGTTCAATGTTGCTTTGTTTGTTTTAGTGAATGATTTACTTATCTTGAAGCGGCATATCATTCTTAAGACTTAGGTGGGGCATCATCCTAAGACCTAGACACGATTAATCCTGTCACAATTAACGCATCCGCATAAAGCATCCTTTAGTTTAATTATAATCTATCTTAGGGAATCAAAGCAGTGGTGATCCTGTCAAAACCCTAGCCCAACGGGACTTTATCCACTATTCAAATCTTTATTAGTTAATTAAGAGCATGATTGCTGAAACATAAACGAGTCACCTACCGGTCCAACTAAGCTCATAATTCAAAGACAAAGACAGAACGTTATTTGTGATCCTATTGGTCCAGTAATATAAAACACGATATGGAGAGTTATCCCGATATCTAGATTACTTTTTAGGTATCACTAGACCCAGTTGAATGATAGGTCGCATATTCAAACACATAAACAAGTATGAGGTGATAAACATAATTAAACAATCAACGATTAATTAAGAAATCGATTTTTAAAACAAACCAAACATTAAACTTTCATTAAGATGGCTAATACCCGAGGGTATTAGCCCACAACCATTGTAATTATACAATCGTAATCAAACAATTGAAATCGAACGATTAAGAGAGTAAAAATTACACGATGTCTTCTATGGATTCGTGATCAATGCTTGACGTTGGTGGCTGATCTTCTCTTCTAAAATTCGTCTTTAATGAGTATGCTATATAGAATATGATATTGCACACTGAAAATTCGTTTTTGAGTCTTCTATTTATAGTGTCTGAAAAAGACTCGATACGCCGTATCTGGCTAGGTCGATACGGCATATAGGGCTGGATTCCTTGGAGTGCGCGCTACGTTCTCAATCAATCAGTGATATCATTCCCAATTTACTTTTATTACTGTATCTTTGAATAGTTATCTTCATGGATATGGCGTATGGAAGCAGTCAGATACGCCGTATTAGGAATTGGTCAAACGCACTTTCTTGTGAAGTCTTGGCGCTGATACGCCGTATCTCTTTTGTTGGATACGGCGTATGTAGTCAGAAATCAACTTTCTTCAAATGTCTTCGTTTTAGCTCCAAATTATGCGCCTTTTAGCTTGTCTTCACAAAACACTCCTGAATTACTGCATTTTAAACTTTAAAGCAATTAAGTACCTAATAATGCAACAATTATATAAAAGTGGGCAAAACAGATGGGATAATGATATAATAATGACGTTATTTGATGTCATCATATATACTGTTTATTATATGTATATAAGAAAACATAAAAACCCAAAAAGATTTTTCATTTTATATAAATTTTCAAAAAAGAAAATATAAAAATATAAAATCAGAAAAGAAAATAGAAAATAGAAAATTAAAAAAAATCAGAATACAAAAATAGGTTTTCATGACATGTTTTCTAGCATCGATAATATATACGACTTTAGAAATGTCATTCAATAATGACACAAAACTGTAAATAAAGTTCGAATAGAAAATATGTCATATGGCTTGATATTATTTCAGATAGCAACCCGGTCATCATCTTAAAGGCAAGTATTTCAAAAACAAAAATTGGCCTCACAACGAGAAATTTATTTTTCTCGGGAATGAATTACTTTATATTCATTCAAAGGCTTGTGTTTACTTTGCAACAAAACCTGTGCTTCCTTTATATAAATTAATGTACGTGTCAGTGCATTTATTTGTCAAAATAAGAGAAATCTTTTTAATGGTGTTGATTTTTCAGAAATAATATAATCATCTCAGTAATTCATCAGAAAATGATTTTTTAAGACATTTGACCACTCAAACAACGACCATAGCTCTTTAAATAGAAAACGGGTCATCGTTTGAGGGGGAGAAAATGTCAAATCTCTTCTTCAAAAGTCATCAAGGATTAAAAGGAAAAAGGTTTTTAAACAATAACGGAATAACATTTATTGTAAAGTTAATTAATTTTAACTTATTTGAGTATTAGATGTTATGTGTTTATACCTTTAGGGTCTGGATAGCGTATCTTATGTTTTAGTCTAGCTTACTAAAACTTAAGGGACTAATAGTGTCAAAAGTCAAACTAGAAATGCCTTAAGAAAGTTATTAAAGAAATTTAGAAAGGAGAATAGAGTTCAGGGGGCATTTGTGTAAAAAATCAAAAGTTCTGTACACACAAACACCCCCTTCCCGTCACTTCTATACACACAAACCAAACACTCCCAATATTTTCCCTCCCTCAATTGTTAAAACTCGACTTTGCTCAAAGATCATCAAAACGTGAATTTTAAGCCTTAAGAAACATGAATCCAGTTGCCGCTCAACAAGTTGCTCTCGACAATGCTTTGGTTGCTCCTGAGAAAAGACTAAAGATTGAAAGGTGCAATGCAAGAATAGAGTTCAGCAAGCCACAAAGAGAAGAAACATATCAAGTCACACTGGATGCTCTTAAACTCTCTCCATGCTACCCCGCATTCCTGATCACTGCTGAAGTACATGAAGTATACATGCATCAATTCTGGAACACCATCTAGAAGATCACAGATACAGATGCATACCGGTTCAAACTGGATAAGAAAAAGTTCTGAGTTGACACGAAAGTATTTCGTGAGATTCTCTAGATTTGTCCCAGACTCCTCAACCAAGATTTTATTGAACCTCCAAAAGAAGAATTGGTTCCATTCATCTAGGAGCTCGGTTACTCTGGCAAGTGTGATATGCTATCTGCGATCCATACTGATCAAATGCACCAGCCCTGGAGAACATTTGCTGCTATCATCAATAGGTGCATCTCTGGGATGACAACAGGACTTGATAGGCACAGAGAATCAAGAACTCAGATCTTGTGGGGGTATGTTGGGATTAAAAGTCTTCTTGATGCTGTTAGAATTACTGCTGCTCAAGTTTATGTTAATACTTCTCTGATGAAGTTAGTTATGCTCATGAACTTCACAAAAAATATACTAAGTAGTTACTACTGCTGGTACAAAAGTTAATGCTGCTAGTGAAAGTTACTGTGAAAATCGTAGAGGGGGGTGAATATGTTTCCATTTAAAATCTTAAAATGTTTCGTATCAAATTACCGATCAAGCGTGACACAATATGATGAGTGTTTCATACGAGTAATTATACACATAATTAATACATCGCATTTACATCATATAAAACCAACAACATATTCACATTTATTCATGACATAAAAATAATTTAAACTATATAATAAACATCACACAAATTGCAAGTATAATATATAGTGATAAATGCGTGCATAAAGTAAAAAGACAAGTAAAAGAAAATCCAAACCGGATACGATGATTTTATTGTGGTTCGGTCACGAAGATAACTCTTCGCCCTACTACTCCCCTGAGTCCCAACTCGAGAGTTACTTCCAACTAGTCACAAGCTCCCTTAGGCGGAGGAAAACCGTACACACCTTTCTTACACCTTTTTCGACACTAAGCAAAATGTCGAGTTTAATCACTGAGCTAGAACCAATCTATCACAACACAACACACCACTTCACGACAATTCACAACTTGGCTTCACCACACGACTTGTTCTTCACTCTACAACTTCACTTCAACTTCATGACTTCTCTACCCTTCATAACTTTTTGATACTTCACAACTTCACTTCACTTTAACTAGACACTACATTGATCACACCAATCTAACACTAGTTACTAAGATCACCATGATCTAATAACTATGCACACCATGATCACCACGATCTAACTATTATACAAGTTTGAAATATATGAACTCGATCTATACATTGTGAATGTAAGACATGTCACGAATGCACTAACTACATAACTTTGTATCTTGACGATAACGAGAGTTCTTTTATTGCACTTGATAATGATATGATTGGATCACATTTTAAAACACATACTTATAATAAGTTAAGTGATCAAAAGAAAGGGTTTGAAATGAGGTTTTTGAATATGAGAAAACTATGTGCAAAGAGATGAGATAATCAAAGAGGTGAGAAAAATGTTAGGGAATAGTCCAGTATTTATAGGACAAGAAGGAGGAGCGGGGTCTATGGCCAACCCCCTTAAATAGGGTGCCGGCCCCCTTAATTTTAAGGGGGCGCCCATGTAATTAAGGGGGCGCCCCTTATTCAGATGCTCTCTTTTTATCCTACTTAGGGGAGGTGTTTACTGGACCATTTCTAGCCGTTTTAGGTCCAAAAATTTGAAATTCAAAATGTTTATTTTGAATAAAGCATTTCTTATAAATACAAAAATGTTATATATTTTTTAAAAATATTTGTCCCATTTTATAAATGTAAGGTTTAAAAAATTTCTTTGATCATTCAACAAATTAAAGTTTGTTTGTTCATACCTTTAGTGATTTACGTCGGGTGCGAACTTAAATTTATTGTTGAAGAAAACTTGAGACGTCGAAAGATGTTGACGAATTGATGATTAGTGATTACGAGTAACTTAAGCACTTTACATTATGTGTTATAAGTTGCATGTTTGTCATCACCAAAACATAAAGAGAATGTGTAGATTAAATATCGCAATATTTCTACCAACAATCTCTCCCTTTTTGATGATGACAAAATATGTAAACTATAACTCATAGTAAAATGTATAAGTTACTTGTTTACACTTCTTCTCCCCCTTTTGTCGAAACAAAAAGGTGGACTCCAAGACGAGACTTTTACTACACTTCAACTCTTCAATCAAAGAGGTGAGCTTGCATCATCCTAAGTGAAGTCTTGATTCTATCAATCCCTTTTAAACAATGACATTCCTTGAACATTGACTCAAGCGGATGCATGGATCAAATTAGTTGCAAACTCTTAACCTACATCAATGGTTAGTTTCGCGCAACAAAAAATATAGGGATGAAAGACACATAAAAAAATGTGTAGATGTCTTAAACGGTTGCAAACGTAATGGCTTGGACATTTGCAAATGCTCCCCCTTGGTGTATGCTCCCCCTTGATTGGGGCACCAAGAAATCGAGTAACGAAAAAGTGCTACAAAACAAAGTTAGTAGAAAAATGCACATATATATAATGATGATGATAGATATATATGCAAGACACTTAGTGGGGAACAAATCATGTATGTTTTAGGTATATGCACTCTAAAGTGTGGCACTAAAGACAACAACCAAAAAAAATTATGAATGCTTAAGACATGGAAATGTTTAGGAACCAATGATAAGATTCGACCGACACATGCTTAAGGGCTAAGACTCGATCAACACGTTCCTTGTGGTATCATCATCTAACCAAGATAATGATGTGGATTTAAATAGACTAATGGTTGTATTGAGAGATTCCTAAATCCTCAAGGTTTCTTTGTTAAGCATTATGTATGCTTTTCATGTTTGGGGTGTTTAAGGATAAACATTATCGTAAGACTTTAGGTCGAACTAAATGTTGATGATAAGGATGATTTGTTGAGGAAACATAAATGAGGAAGGATGAGCGTGAATGGAAAGGGAAGGTGTTGACTATAGGTTTGTTGGGTGTTTGGTAGGTTTGGAGAGTAAGGTGATGAGGGAATGTTGTTTTGTTGTTGGGAGAGATGGAGGTGGTGTGTGTTGAATTTGGTTGTCACTTTGAGGTGGAGATTGAGTGTGAGTAACATATGAATTGATGGGTGAGATGGGAAATGGAGGATGTGAGGCAACTTGTGGTGATGTGGGAGTGTCCTTAATGTAAGGGTTTGGTAATTCTTGATTGGGGTGATTGTTTTCTTGAGATGGTTGTTAATGTTGATGAACAAAGGTGAAAATGTGAAAATGGTGGATTGTTGTGATGATGATGGTGAGAATGAGGTTGTATTTATAGTAGAGTGTGTAGTCAATGGGTGAAGATGAAGTGCCTTTGGTTGATGGTGTTTTGAAAGGTGCATTAGGAACACTTGGTGATGATAGTTGAAGTTTGGGTGATGGGGTTTTGGTGTCTTCATTTGTTAAATCAATGAAGAGTTGCTTTGGTAGTATGATTGTGAAATGAGGTGGTATTACCTTCATGGTAAAAACCAATTGTGATGATTCAACAACACTTGAAGCTTGAATATCTTCTTTGTGTTCTTCACTTGCTAGAAGTGGAAATGATTTGGTAGTTCTTTCATGGTGGTGACATGTGGATGAAAAAGTAAGAGTCGCGACAATGTGACGACTCGATAACACTTGAAGCTTGAATGTCTTCATTGTGTTCTTCACTTAGTAGTAAGTGGATATGATGCATTTCATTACGAAATTCACTTGACTTTTGACAACATAGGCACACATGCTTATGAGTGTCGGGATATGAGGATGAGACGCATTTCATTGCGACATTTTGACAACATAGGCACACATGCTTATGATTGTCGGGATATGAGGGTGAGATGCCTTTCATTACGAAATTCACTTTGGTGGTTTGGGATGCACTAGAACTAGTTATGAGGTTTTATGGTTATGAGGTTTGAGTGTATGGTAGAAGTTATAGGTGAACGAGTGTGTTATCCCTTCCCATTAAATTCGTGCTCATCCGGACATAAATTGAGGAATAAAAAGAATAAATGAAGAAGAATAGAGACGCAAGCGATGAGCTTGACAATGTCAAGACAAATGATGGTTAGCATACAACGAACTTCATCCACGAAGTTATGTAGCTCTTCTCGAGCATTGTGAATGTTCATAGAACAATCATACTACGAGGTATGAGGTTATCTTAAAGGTAGTAGCGGAAAAGGTGGACGGAAGGTATTAACCATCTATTTTATAATAGAGGCATGATTAAGGTTTTTGTGAAACGAATTTGACATGAACAATGAGTGATATTTTAATTGCATTTCGCTAATTAAAAATACTTAAACATTTCGGACGAAATATTTAAGTTGTCAAACCTACTTAGAGGTGTATTAGATTTTTATCTAACCTTACCTTGACGAAAGAGTAGATCATTTTGAAAAGAACGAGATGATGATTAAGGGAATGTGTGAGTGGAGACTCTAAGAAACTTAAGACCATTTAGAGACTATTATGACCTATCGGATTGTGATACTAAGGTTCGCATGTAATAAGGGTATAAATTCTAGTGTCAAGAAATCTATACCTATAAGCATAAGACATATAGGTATGCGAGTTTATCTAAGCATGCATCCACACAATAATCAATAAGATTAATGTGTAAAACTATATGACATTAAACGTTAATTGAGATAGGCATATCTAATTCGTTATGCATCAAATCAATATAGTGTAAATGCACATTTAACACGTAAGTCATGTAAAATGACGCATACAAAACATATTAGCATTTAGCATTTAGGAGCATGTTTCATTTTAGATAAGCTAAGAGATATTCTATCTAGATTGCTAGAATAAGATGAACTCCTTTATAATAGACATGTATTTAATAGCTAAGCAATTAAACATTGAGCATCAAGATAATCAAGAAGACATATAATTGCATTGTGTTTGGATTGACTAAGAAAAGGCCTAATTTCTAAATGCTTATTGTGCACTCCTAATGATATACAAACTCTATCGATGTATACTATCCTTAGGCATATTTAGGAAGAGCCATTTAATCAAGTTAGAGAATGAGTATGAGACTATCACTAGTGGTGCTCAATTCAGGCTAAACACGACCATTTTTACGGGTTATACACCGAACCCAACTTCACTCACCTTGGAAGCAATTCAACCGTTAGGTCAAATTGAATTTCTAGTGCAATAGATTCTCCAGTAGTCATTCTCATGTTAGACAAAATAGAATTCTTATATTTGCCTAATGAAGTGTAGCAAAGATAAAATTTGTATTATCTTTTCATAGAGGACCTAATATGACTCAACTAATCATACTTTAATTCCGGTTCGCATAATCCTAATCAAGATGTGTGGAATTCTAATATAAGCGTAAGCAAGATGTTTTAATCTTTTGTTCAAGATCTATAGGTTGATTAATTTCGATTACATATTGCTTGATTTAATGGATGTCTTATATTTAGTCATCTTACATGTGTAGTTGTCACATGTGATATTTAACGTGTTTGGTTTTTCGGAAATGACACATTTAGCAATTGCATTGCAATGTAAATTTCTTGAATATTTCGGACGAAACATCCAATTTGTCAATCCTACTTCATTATGTATTTCATGCATGTATTAAACATATTAGACTAATATTTGGAACACAACTACTGGATAAGTAGACTAAATATGGCATTATCAATACAAGTGTGAGTTGTGATCCAATGCATATTCTTTTCATCTACAAACGGATGCAATTATTTTCATACCAATCTAGTGTGATTGAGTATGTAGATGCAAGACAATATCTTTTATTATAATTTGATATAATCTTGAAACTAAACAAATAAGAATCCGATTTCTTGTCCATACTCAAAAACTTGTCAATTAGATTCGATAAATATATCAACCATAATTTGAATAATGAATTGATATATTCTTGAAATCTTTCTTGACCCTCACGAACACTCATTTAAAAGAAAATAGATAAATATTTAAATAGTGTGTTCCATTAATCCCAAGATTAGTTGTAAATTTTACTTGTGCGGAAAACTATTTGTTGGTATGTATAATATACATAGTTTTTGACATTTTATGAGTATGAGTTTTCTAACCATTTTTATACAACACACATCTTTTGTAAAATACTATATGTTTAAAAAAAATATAATTATGTGTATGTTAAAACCATGCAAGCACAAGCATTATCTTTTTCTTAGTTATTGATGTATTAATACAATCTTTTCTTTTGTTTGACCAACCCAAGGTCAAACCAAGCAAGTTGTTAAAAATATTTAAACGTGTTGTTGAAAATAGATTAAATCGTTGGAAATATTTAGGTGACTAGTTTTAATACATTTAATAATATACTTGACAAGTTATTGAACTCTTATTCCTAAGTATATTCTCATACCCGAAAAGATTTACAAGATGTTTATGTAACATTTGTAAATTAAGTGATATATGCCTACATGCAATGCAATAACAATTTCGCAATCTTAATGCATGAAATCTAGCATAAGTTCTAGTTATGGATAATCCGAAAAACTAGCAACAAACGAATAGTGTACATGGCACATGTGCTTAGATATTCAATTAGCTTAATTACAAATATCAACGATCATTTAATAATTTCTATTAACAAACTTAAGATATAAAGAAGTGCACACAATCACATAGCATAACACATAAAAGTACTTGTCGTAGTTTTGTGTATTAGATACAACAACGTATACTTGGTTCGGTTTTATTTGAAAATAAAATATTTTCCTCCCCATTTCAAAAATCAAGTTTAATATTTTTTTTAAAGTTAATTACACCATCTTTCAAAGATATATCGACTAGAGATGTCCGACTTGAAAGGAAAAGATAAAATACAAGTTTACGTTAAAACGAGACTTAACGTTTTGGACAATAAGTAGTATTTTTCCTTTCTGACTAACTTAAGTTTTAAATAAATACTTGGAAGTATTTTTATATGAAAGTAGACTCAATTCTCTTCGAAATTGCGGGTGGCACGACTTCTACGGACTTACGGTTGATTTTATATGATTTTTCAACGTTTCCGAAAATCTGCCGAATCAGACAGGTGATCCCCTTAAAATTAAGGGGACGCCCAAATATTTAAGGGGGCCACCCACCTGATACTCAAAATTACGATTTTTGTAAAAAATTGTTTTTTGACTTTGCGGAAAGGTGTACAACTTTCTGAATTTGATACCGAACATATAACACTTATTTTAAGCATCATTTTTATCTTGAGCTAGTATAATTAGTGTATATAACAACCAAACTAATACAAGTTAATCAACAAAACACAATTCATATTAATCCTCCTTAGTGGGTAATTTGATACATGGATCGTACTTAATTTTTAAAACCATTTGTTTTGAAAATTAGAGCGACGTGGCTCTTGATACCAATTGTGGAAATCGTAGAGGGGGGTGAATACGTTTCCATTAAAAATCTTAAAATGTTTCGTATCAAATTACCGATCAAGCGTGATACAATATGATGAGTGTTCATACAAGTTATATACACATATTAATACATCGATTTACAACAATACAACCCAACACACAATATTCACATTTATTCAAGACATAATTAAAACTATATAATCAACACATCACACAATTGCAAGTATAAATATAAAGCGATAAATGCGAGTATAAATGTAAAGAGATAAGTGAAAGGAAATGCAAACCGGACACGATGATTTATAGTGGTTCGGTCACGAAGCACCTCTTCGCCCTACTCCACTCCCCGAGTACCCAACTCGAGAGTTTCTTACTAGTCAACAACTCACCTTAAGGCGGAGAAACCGGACAAAACGTGCTTATAATAATTTCCGACACTAAGATAAATGTCGGGAGTTCCAATCTTAGCTAAACCAATCTACCACAACACAACTTCACGACTCCACAACACACGACCTACCTTCAAAACCTTCACTACACACACTAGACCTTCACACCTGATCCTAACTACCCTACCTTCTTCCACAACTTCACAACTTCCTTCACACCTTCATCAAACTTCACAACTCCACACCTTCACAACTCTCTCACCACACTACTTATGTCACAACATCTACACTACTAAAAGGATCACCAAGATCCAACTAACAAAACACACCCATGATCACCATAGCAAGCAATTATACAGTTTGGAATACATGGACTCGATCTATGCATTGTGAATTGTAAGAGATGTTACGAATGCCCTAGCTACCTACAAACTTCATACTTTAATGAAATAACTAAAGTTCTACTCTGCACTTCAAGGGATAGATGATTCGATCACAATTTTTAAACAAACTTATAATAAGGTTAAGATTGATCAAAGGAAATGGTTAAAAGGAGGTTTTAGATATAGATAACCTTTGTGTAAAAGAGGTGAGAAAAATTTGGGGACTAGTCAGTATTATAATGACAAAAAAGAGGGCGGGGTCTATGGCCTGGCCCCCTTAAATAGGTGCCTGGGGCCTTAATTTTAAGGGGGACACCCATAGTAATTAAGGGTGTCGCCCCTTAATTCAGACTCCCTTTTTTGTCCAATTCAGGGGAGGTTGTTTACTGGACCGCATTTCTAGCCGTTTAGTCAGAAAATTTGAAATTCAAATTTTTTATTTTGAATAAAACATTTCTTATAAATACAAAAATGTTTTGTATATATTTGTAAAAATATTTGTCCCATTTTATAAATGTAAGGTTTAAAAAATTTCTTTGATTATTCAACAAATTAAAGTTTGTTTGTTCATACCTTTAGTGATTTATGTCGGGTGCGAACTTAAATCTATTGTTGAAGAAAACTTGAGACGTCGAAAGATGTTGACGAATTAATGATTAGTGATTACGAGTAACTTAAGCACTTTACGTTATGTGTTATAAGTTGCATGTTTGTCGTCACCAAAACATAAAGAGAATGTATAGATTAAATATCGCAATATTTCTACCAACAATAATGAACTTACACTTTTAAAACCCTTAATGGACCCAAAAGCTCATTACCGTGGCTTATGGCTTATGGGATAAGCCAATAAGCCAAAACAACTTATTTAAACTAAATTAACTTAATTGTATCAAAACCTACTTGAAAAACTAGCTAAACACTTTATTAGACCTAAAAGGCTTAATTCAAATTTGTTATTGGGCCGAAAAGCCCAATAATCCCAAATAAGCTCATTCGAGCTTATTGATAAGCTCAAACAGCTTATTTTTTTTAATTAAGCTTAATGGAGTCTTTTGCCACTTGTTAGAACTTAAACGGTGTGATTTTTAATAAGTTAAAGGGACAAAAGGTTCAAAATGGAAACTTAAGGGTTAAAATTGTCAAAACTAAATTTATAAAGTTAGAGACTGTTTTGTCACTTCTAAAACTTAAGTCTGTTTTGAAAGTATAAGGACCTAAAGTGTAATTTTTGTAAAGTTGAAGGACTAAAGGTGTAAATGTGGAAACTTAAGGGTTTAAAGTGTAAATATTATATTTTCATAAACCTAGAAGATAAGTATTAGTAAATATCGAAAAACCAAAGGGTATTTTCTTAATGAAAGTTATTATTAAAAAACACTTAGCGAATCGGACAAGTTATAATATTTACCGAATAAACAAAATTAAAACCCGATCTTAAAAAATATTAATTTGTTACTGACGTTTAAACATATACTTAAACGTGTGTAATCGTAATACCTCCCCAAGGGCCATCAGGTAATGACAAATATAATTAAACATTGCACCACCAACCACAATATAACAGTTATATATAAACTAGACAATATTATTGTAGTTTATAGCATTAAGTCGTTAGCCTAACTTGTAGACTAAGACGGCCGTATTTACTTAGTAATTTAAAGGTGTGACTCTGTAGCCAGACTTGGAAAAATTTACCATCACAGGACTACCTACAAAGGTAGTTCATATCCCTTATTGCTTTTACAATTATTTAAATGTTTTATCATCTTTGGGAGAGAACATGCTTTTGTTTTAACAAATTGGACGCAAGGGTACATTTTAACAAAGATTACGTGTTTTACCTAAACCCACTGAGCCCTTTATCATGAACTGTAATATTCTAGATTGTAAGCGTGAGTGTTATAAATAGATATTTTTATGGATTACGTTTCTACCCCCCCCGTTTGGGTGAGTAGCGCTCACTGTGTCGGTTTGTCGGACAACAAACGTATACCATGTCGGATTGGGATGTTGCGGGTTAGAAACTCATTCACGGGCATTTATTGGTAATTTATTGCATTCATACATGTCCGAGCTGTTAGTGTCAATGAGCTTAGGAAAACATAAATAAACTTTATGATGTTTGCAACTTTGCTTACTCATACACCAGAAATTTGCGTCCTACAATTGATTACATAAAACAATAATTCACCAACTTTATGTTGACATTTTAAGCATGTTTTTCTCAGGTCAATAAGGCACAAGGGGCCCAGATACATTGGGGGTCACGCTTTGGAGAGAGTCAATACTAAAGATTTGGGTCGTATTACATTTGGGAACATTTGTTATAAACTAAAATCTTTACTTATATTGTCGAACAATTTGAAGCCATGAGCTTATGTAGTGAACAAGTATTTTGTTAATCCAATGTATCTTTTTAAAACAACATGTTTTGTGGTCGTTCTTATATCTTGTGCTATTGATATATGAAGTAACGCCCTCGGATATTCAATATTCTGCTGCAACTCAGATTTGGGGGTGTACAATTGTAGCAAAGCCAAGGTATATAGAGAACCAGTCAAAATTTTCGCGACTGAGACGATAATCCATTTCAGAAACACTGCATTTACAAATGGGGTTTGCACGGGACACACATACATTACTTGTTTGCAATCTAGCACATGTGCTTACATGACATACACTGTTTTAACATTAGTAGCTTACTAAGTGCTTGCATGATTGATATACGAGTATATAAATTATATTACGTATATTACTAATAAGAGTCTTACACTTTATACTTATATAAGTTATTTTGTTTTTAACAGCAGTCATTTCTTCTGCATCATCTGCGGTTACCTACACTTCCGTCTACACCAATTCTGAGCCATGGAGGGTATTTTGGGAGCTGATGAGGAGCTGTCGGAACAGGTGTTCTCCACGAGTCCATCCTGTAATACGGATACATGGACATCCCCATGCAGCCTAGCCCACCATCACCAGATTACATACCTGGCCCCGAGGAGCCACAGACATCACCAATACCACAGGATGAGGATGAGCGTGAGCCTATGTTCATACAACCACATGATCCTGACTATGTGCCAGAGCCTATGTACCCTAAGTATATACCATTGGACGATGAGCATGTGTTTCCGGCTGAGGAGCAGCCATTACCTCCTGTTGTTTCACCTACTACTAAGTTACCAGGATATGTTGTTGAGTTAGATCCAGAGGAATATGAGGATGATGAGACAGAGGATGGTCCTGTTGACTATCCCATGGCCGGGGGAGAGGATGGAGATGATGATGACGGCGATTTACACGGGGATAACGCCAATGATAAGGATGAGGATAAAGAGGATGAAGATGAGGAGGATGAGGAGGAGGAGCACTTAGCTCTGGCCGACTCCGCTATTGTTGTACCTACTGTTGAGCTTGTTTCCCCACCTAAGGGAACAGAGCCTGTTACACCACCCCCCCCCCTCTACTAATATTACTACCACTAAAACTAGGATTACTGTCCGGCTTCAGGCTTCCATATCCCTTCCACCAGAGGCAGAGGTTGAGAGACTTCTAGCCATGCCTACTCCACCACCATCACCACCTATCTCACTATCACCACCCTCTGTAGGGGAGCGCCTTGCTAGGTGCATGGCCCCATCTGCACATTCATCACCACCACCTGTGCCATCACCATTACTACCATCATCTGGGTGTCCAACCCAAATCCAGACACTCAGGATAGCCTCCACTCAGGCCCTTGTTAATGCGGTTACTGCCGCATTACCATCACCTCCACTACCACCACTACCACCATCTCTATACGTACCACCACCTGTTGACCATATGGATGATATTCCCGAGTCTGAGCTGCCACCTCGCAAGAGGTCATGTTTGTCTACTCTAGGCCCCAGGTATGAGGTCGGGGAGAGTTTTACTACTAGACCTACCAAAGGTCGGGGGATAGATTATGGGTTTGTTAGCACCGTAGATGCTGAAGCGAGATGACAGGGGATTAGTGAGGTTGGGTATGGTATTAGGGATACTTGGGTAGTTTTCTGTATTTTTTCTTACTGTGGAAAATGGAGAAAAATTTTTGTTTTTACATTGATTTGTATAATAATCTTAATAACTTGTATTTTTCATTGAAGAGGTGTTTGAATAATAACATTATTTGATTGTATATATTGTTTAGTACGTAGTTGTTTGCTTAAAATTTACTTTTCGAAATCTTAATAGATATTAGAAAAGAATATCTAAAATGTTTTATATGTATTACACATCAGTGAGTTTATAAAAAATTAAGAATTTATTTAAATTGTATATTTTTATCAGAAACAGTATATAATACAATAAAAAAAGTTTGAGGTTTGTTTAAGATTGCTTACTAAATATAAAAGCTATAAGCTTTTGATAAGTGAAAACAAACTAAATAAAAACAAAAGCTGAAAAATAGTAGAGTAAAGCTCGAGTTTAACGTAACCCTTAACTTATTATACCTGTGATACAGTGGATTAATTTTTGAACCCTTAGAATTTACACTCGAGAAATATGCACGATGATATAGACTAAACCAAACACAAGCCAAAATCAAACTTAAACAGCACTCTAAAAGCTCAAATAGTTTAAAACTTTCAAGAACAAAAATTGGAAATTGAAAAGAGTCATTAAGCACTTGAATAAAACAATACCCTTTTTTCAAGCAAATAGTATACTACACCACAACTTAAAGGACCCAATTTGTAACTTTTAATCTCAAATTCATTAGTACGACAGCGTTTTGTAATCTCCATTGCATAAAATACGTTTCGCGGCGATTTATCATCACAAAAACCACATTAATATTCAATCAACGTCACAATAAATACCCTTATTACCGTTACTTTATCTTTTAAAAAAAAACTTCAAAATCAAATTTCACAAACCAAAAATCGTGAAATCTTATCAATGGAACGATCAAATCCACTCCATAATTTCAGTTTACCACTAGCATGGGGTAAACATAAGCTTTTCGAATGTAGGAACGTTTATGAAAACGAATCTGATGGCGCAGATGAGTTTAATGAAAACCCTTTAGCCAAAAACTGCGATAAGCGTTTAGGAAAACAATCTAGTGATGACCCACGTAAGAATTTGTGGGTTATCTTAATGCATCGTCTGGAAAAGATGTTGTGTCGGATGATGTATCGGACGGTGAAGATGAGATATGGGTTACTCGAGAGAAGCCAATGGGTGAGTATAAGTCGAAGATTGGTAAGATGAAGGAAACTAATATGAAAATAGGAGAATGTGGTGGTAGCGGTGTTGGTGTCGGTGCTGGAGCTGACATGGAGATTGATGATCCGCCATCAGACAAGAAAACGATGAGGCCGAGAAGACACCTGGATAAGAAAGAAGAGAGGCCTAGGTTTTCTTTATCGTTTAGAGCTATAGAATTGTGGATTGATTTATTTGCTTGACGGAAAGAAGCCACCGCGTAGACCTAAAAAACGATCTAGAGCCGTTCAGGCTCAAATTAATGTAAGCAATCTTTTGATTCATGTTTTTAAACTAAATCGAGTAATTATTGATTGGTTTAAATTTTTTGTAACCATCTTTGTTTTTATTTTGATTTTGTAGGGTTTATTTTCCGGCTTCGAGGTGATGAACCTCACTTGAGATTCGATAAAAAAGTGTGAAGATTGCGATTTGTTGATCGGGATGTTTGTTGTCCCTTTTTTGTTTTCCTCTGATCTCAGGATTATATTGTATAAGTTATAATCCATAAATGTAATGTTGTTTGTGAAATTTAGGGTTTTTATTTCATTGTTCAAGACTTTTCAAGTTATTATGATTACTTGCTTAATAATTTAATAGCTTTGATTAGGGTTTATTGTTTTTGAGTTGTTGATTTACATTGGTATGCATTTTGATATAATATTTGGGGATGTTGTGCAATTTATTATTGATTGTGAGGTTGTTTTTTATATGGAATTCATTTATAGCCTAATCTTCATAAGGTGCATTAGTCAATGAATAACATCTTTGATAAATATAATGTGTACTGTGGATTTAACTGATGTGCAACTTTGAGCAGAGATGCAAAATCATAATTAAAAAATGATGTAAAATGCTTCCATATCAAATTAAAAAGAATATCTCGATCTTATTCACAAAAACCTAAAAGTAATCGAGGTTACCAAAGAAAAAAAAAAAAAAAAAAATCATAAGGTGCGAGTGTTTTTTGACGAAGTAAACCTCGTTACATGTCATAATTTATTCACGGATTCATCCATTCAAATTACATGTATATACATTTTTTCATACATATGCTATTGCTACGCATACATACATTTTAACATATTTTGTTAGATACTATGTGACACTGACAGTCTGACACATGATAATTTTGGTACTTTTTACTAGCTTTAAGGTGATTTCCATAGCTTATATGATAAGCCCATCTGCTGACCAGCAGATAGTTTTAAGCACCTCATATGTTGCAACTTTGAGTAAGAGTAATTCATTACGTGTGTGCTTATAAAATAAGAGGTAATGTTAAATGAATATAGAACGAAGAACAAATAAATGGGAATTGTACACATTCGGCTCTACCAGCACCATATCGGATCAATTGCTTGCTGCAATGCTGCTCTTGGTCGTCCACTGCACAACCTACCTCCATGCATCTTTTTTGTTTCTTTTTATTCGATTTGGGCTATTGCCTTTTTCAGATTTCCGGTTGCCATTTTGTGTGGGCTTAGCTTATAAACTGTAGCATGACAACCCCGACCCCATACACGTGACCCAATAGACGCGAACCCAACCGGTCTGATTCATCATAAGGTCTTTTTACGGATACTAATGATAAAACGACAACCCATCCCAGCAAGACCCAAACCAGAACCAACAACCCGATTGACGTCTGCAACTTTTTTTTAGTATTAGAGTGATGTGATGTGATAGATAAAATAGAAGATATAACCTTCCATGGAGCATGCTTAAAGATACTGGGAACTGCTGCTTTGACTTTGCACTATCAATATAATACACATCACTGTTCTCTTAATGTACGTTTCACGGAACTAGCTGGAGCTTCTAACTATAGCTGGAGCTTGTAAGATTTGGAGCTGAAGCAGTTTTATTTTCAGATATGTCTGGTAAGTAAAGTAAGCTGGAGTTTAGCAACGTCAAATAACATTTCAAACTAATATATTCACACTATTTCAAAGGCATCAAAGTACGTAATTGACTACCTCAAAAGCTTCTACACTTTTCAAATTAAAAGCTACATCAATTAGCTTTAAAGGAAGAGCTTTTGGATTCTATAAGTTCTTATTATTTTAGTTGCCAAATAAAGGTTTTGTTTGATTTTTCAAACATTTTATGTCTTTATCTGAAAACCATGTCCGCAAAAAAAGAGGTACATCTAAAATCTTCATTTGCAAAGAAGATAAAGAGGTGGAGGCTTTGTGTGAAGTGGAGAAAAGTGAAAAGTTATGTTTGAATTGTTGAAAAAGGTAATATGTTGACTTCTTTGCACTTATGTCTGCACAAATTATCTATGTGCTCATGTAGTGGTGTGCAAACATAAGAGTGAAAAATGTTTCTTAAAAATACATACGAATTAAGTAGCATTGGAAACAAGCTTATTTAACAAGTTCAAGCTTTCGTAAGCTCTAAAAACTTTGCGCCAAACACCTATGGTATTTTACAAGTATGCTAGTTGTTTTTTTTTGTTAACCATAGTTTCTGACTTTTTAATTGACTAACCCGCGATATTTGAATTCACTGCTTATACAAATCATTCCACTGTTCTTATATTATAAAAAGAATCCTATTGTGTTGTATGATTAGAGTGGATGAGTGTTCTCTGGTTATAAAAATAACAAACACTAACCACGAAAAAATTCAACTACTCGTATAAACTTGAGTCTCAACTTACTTTATTGCTTGAAATTTACTCCATTTTAGTGCGGGGGGGGGGGGGCTACATGCTCGATCACCTTCCTAGCCTCAAATTCTATCAACCCTAACAACACATTTTACCAGATCGCATCGATGATACATCAACCCACTGTTGACTACTATCGAAGTCTTATAATACCCGTAAGCTCACCACTAATAGACATTCTAAAATGGAGTAAATTTCCATGCAATAAAAGTAAGATTGAGACCTAAGTTTAATACGAGTAGCTTAGAATTTTTTTCGTGGTTAGTGTTTGTTATTTTTATAACCAGAGAACACTCATCCACTCTAATCATACATCACAATAGTTTTCTTTTTATATATAAAACATGGTTTGAGTTTGTATAGCAGTGAATTATACAAAATATATTCGCGGGCTATAGTCAAATTAACAATGTCGAAAACTGGGTTAACAAAAAAAAAAACAACTAGCATACTTGTAAAATACCATAGGTGTTTGGCGCAAAGTTTTTAGAGCTTACGAAAGCTTGAACTTGTTAAATAAGCTGGTTTCCAATGCTAACTTATTTCGTTTGTTTTTTTAAGAAGCATTTTCCACTTCTTATGTTTGCACACCTCTGCAGGAGCACATAGATATTTGTGCAGACATAAGTGACTAAAGAAGCACTTATTACCTTTTCAACATTTTCAAACATAATCTTTCACTCTTTTTCTCCATCTATCACACTAAAAGCATCAACCTTTTATCTTCTTTGCAAATGCAAGACTTTTAGATTGTACCTTTTTTTTCTTGCGGACTTGTTTTTTCTAGGATCAAAGACTCATAATGATGTTTGGAAAAATCAAACAAAACCACTATTATTTTGCAACCTAAATTATATAAAAGGAACTTATAGAATCCAAAAGCTCTTCCTTTAAAGCTAATTGATGTAGCTTTTAATTTGAAAAGTGTAGAAGCTTTTGAGGTAGTTAATTACGTACTTTGATGCCTTTGAAATAGTGTGAATATATTAGTTGAAATGTTATTTGACGTCTTGACTTAACTCCAGCTTACTTTACTCTACCAGACATATCGAAAATAAAAACGCTTCAGCTCCAAATCTTACGCATAGCTCCGGCTATAGTTAGAATAGCTCCAGCTAGTTCCGTGAAACATTACTTAATCAGAGAAACAGTGAATGTGTATGTTATTGATAGTGCAAAGTCACAGAGCAGTTCTATGTATCTTTAAGCATGCTCCATGGAAGGTTATTTTCGTCTATTTATCTTATCACAGTCCATCACTCTAATACTAAAAAAAAGTTGCAGACGTCAATCGGGTTGTTGGTTCTGGTTTGGGTCTTGCTGGGATGGGTTGTCGTGGTTTTACTCATTAGCGTTGATCGTTTTTTTAAAAAAGACCTTATGATGAATCAGACTGGTTGGGTTCGCGTCTATTGGGTCACGTGTATGGGGTCGGGGTTGTCATGCTACAGTTTATAAGCTAAGCCCACACAAAATGGCAACCGGAAATCTGAAAAAGGCAATAGCCCAAATCGAATAAAAAGAAACAAAAAAGGTGGCATGGACGGTAGGTTGTGCACGTGGGGGGGACACGACCAAGTTAGCGCATATTATGCAGAAGCAAATTGATACCGATATGGTTCGCTGGTTGGCCGAATTTGTTCAATTACCATTGATTTTTATCTTCGTTCTATATTCATTTAACATTACCTCTTATTTTATAAGCACACACGTAATGAATTACTCCTTTACCTCAAAGTTTGCAACAGTTGTGGTGTTAATAACTATATGCTGGGCAGCAGTTGGGCTTATCATTATAAGCTATGGATAAATTCACCTTTAAGATAGTATAAAAAGTACCAAAATTTTCTATGTGTCAGTCTGTCCTATAGTTGTCACATTGTTTATTACATAAATATGTTAAATTGTTTGTATGCGTCTGTAGCAATTGTCATTATGTTATGAAAAAATGTATATACATGTAATATTGAATGTTGATTCGTGAATATTATTATGGACATGTACAAAGGTTTTCTTCGTACAAAAACTCTCGCTACTTTATGATTTGTGTACCTCGATTTTACTCTTTAGTTTTTTGTGAATTGATCGGATTATTCTTTTTCATTTGTTATGGTAGATTTGACATTCATTTTTTAATATGATTTGCATCTCTGCTCAAAGCTGCACATCAGTTAAATCCACAGTACACATTATATTTATCAAAGATGTTATTCATTGACTAATGCACCTTATGAAGATTAGGCTATAAATGAATTCCATATAAAAAACAACCTCACAATCAATAATAAATTGCACAACATCCCCAAATATTATATCAAAATGCATACCAATGTAAATCAACAACTCAAAAACAATAAACCCTAATCAAGCTATTAGAATTATTATGCATGATTCATAAATAACTTGAAAAGTACTTGAACAGAAATAAAAACCCTAATTTCACAAACAACATTACATTTTTGATTATATCTTATACTAATATAATCTGAGATCACAAAAGGCACAACAAACATATCCGATCCAACAAATCGCAATCTTCACACTTTGTATCGATCCTCATGAGGTTCACTCAACATCGACCCCGGAAATAAACCCTACAAAATCAAAATAAAAACAAAGATGGTTACAAAAAATTTAAACCAATCAATAATTACTCGATTTAGTTTTAAATATACTGAATTCAAAAAAAAAAAAAGATTGCTTACATTAATTTGAGCCTGAACGGCTCTAGATCGTTTTTTAGGTCTACGCGGTGGCTTCTTTCCCGTCATAGCAAAGAAATCATCCTCAATTTCTTTGCGCGAAAGCGTTAAAGAAAACCTAGGCCTCTCTTCTTTCTTATCCAGGTGTCTTCTCGGCCTCATCGTTTTCTTGTCTGATGGCGGATCATCAATCTCCATGTCAGCTCCAGCACCGACACCAACACCGCTACCACCAAATTCTCCTATTTTCATAAGGAAGTTTCCATCATACTTACCCATATCATCCGAATTTATACTTCACACCATTAGTTCTCTCTGAGTAACCCATATCTCATTCTGCAATTCCGTTACATCATCGACAACAACATCTTTTCTACACGATGCATTAGGCTTAACCCACAAATTCTTACGTGGGTCATCACTAGATTGTTTTCCTAAACGCTTATCGCAGTTTTTGGCTAAAGGGGTTTCATTAAACTCATCTGCGCCATCAGATTCGTTTTCATAAACGTTCCTACATTTTCGAAAAGACTTTGTTTTAACCCATGATAGTGGTAAACTGAAATTATGGAGTGGATTTGATCGTTTCCATTTGATATGATTCACGATTTTTTGGTTGGGAAAAATTTGGATTTTGATGGTTTTTTTTAATAAGTTAAAGTAACGTGGAACATAAGGGTTTTTTGTGAGAGGAGTGTTTTTAATGTGTATGTGATTTGTTAATCGCCGCCGAAAAACGTTATTCTATGCAATGGTCCCATTACTACAACGCTGTCGTTCTATGTTACTGTGAGATTAAAAGTCTACAAATTGGGTCCTTTAGTTGTGGTGTTTCTGTATGTATTACTATTTGCTTGAAAAAAAGGGTTTTGTTTGATTCAAGTGCTTAATGACTCTTTTCCTAATTTCCATTTTTTGTTTCTTGAAAGTTTAAACTATTTGAGCTTTTAGGAGTGTCTGGTCTTAAGTATTGGATTTGCTTGTGTTAGGTTTTATAGTCTATATCATCGTGCATATTTCTCGAGTGTAAATTCTAAGGGTTCAAAAATTAATCCACTGTATCACAGGTATAATAAGTTAAGGGTTACGTTAAACTCGAGCTTTACTCTACTATTTTTCAGCTTTTGTTTTTATTTAAGTTGTTTTAAATTATCAAATGTTTTATAGCTTTTATAGTTAGTAGCAATTTAAAAACCTCAATACTGTTTTTTATTGTATTATATTCTGTTTTGATAAAAATATAAACAAATTTTAAACTAAACTTCTTATTTTTTATAAACTCACTGATGGTGTAATACATATAAAACATTTTAGATATTCTTTTCTAATATCTATTAAGATTTCGAAAAAGTAAATTTTAAGCAAACAACTACGTACTAAACAATATATACAATCAAATAATGTTATTATTCAAACACCTCTTCAATGAAAAATACAAGTTATTAAGATTATTATACAAATCAATGTAAAACAAAATGTATTCTCATTTTCAAAGTAAAGATAAAAACAAAAACTTTCTACAAAGGGGGTGTTTGGGATTGCGATTGAGTCTTCAAAAACGCAATTACTCAGTATGTCTTGTTTGATAAAATACTTTTGATAATCAATTGTTTACGTTTTTGGGTTTTCAAAGCGCATCATAAGAAAGTTATTCTTCCCATGCTTTTTGTAGAACGTGGTTATGACATCCAATTTGATTTATCAAATAGATTCTCTTGAATATTCCAACTTCCTCCGAAGTCCAGGACGTACGCTCTAAGCATGTCTTCTAAAGTCTGAATAGTACGCTCACTTAGACCATCGGTCTGAGGATGATAAGCCGTACTCATGTCTAAACGAGTTCCTAATGCCTCATGCATTGACTGCCAAAACCTTGATGTGAAACGACTATCACGATCCGATATAATCAAGATCGGCACACCATGTCTAGCAACTATCTCATTCAAATACAATCTAGCCAATCTATCCATCTTATAATCGTCATGCATAGGTAGAAAATAAGCAGACTTAGTCAATCGGTCCATAATGACCCAGATTGTGTAATGCCCACTACTAGTCCTAGGTAACTTAGTTACAAAATCCATAGCTATCCCTTCCCATTTCCATACGGGAATCTCAGGTTGCTAAAGCAAGCCAGATGGCCTTTGATACTCAGCCTTAATCTTCAGACAAGTCAAACACTTACTAACATACTGAGCTATATCATTTTTCATTCTAGGCCACCAATACCTATCTCTCAAATCGTAATACTTCTTATCAGCGCCTAGGTGTACAGAGTACTTTGACTTATGGGCTTCATCCATTATCAGGGTTCTTACATCGCCCTTCAATTCGATCCAAGTAGTACAAGGTTCCATCATTTCTCTGTTATATCACCTCATCCAAACCTTTTTGCAATCCTGCAGACTCATCCACAGCCTCCTTCTGAGCCGCCAGTATCCTATCCTTAATACTTGACTGAAGGGTCATATTCATAACTCTAACTTTCTTAAGCTTTACTATTTCCTTCCTACTTAGGATATCATCCACCACATTCGCCTTACCAGGATGGTAGCGAATTTCACAATCATAATCACTAAATAACTCACTCCAGTGACGTTGTCGCATATTCAACTCTCTCTGACTAAAGATATGCTGAAGACTCTTATGATCCATATAGATGACACTCTTAGTCCCATGATGACACTCTTTGTCCAATAACAGATAATGTCTCCGGATTTAAGTGCAAACACGAAAACTTTTTTGCACCCAAATACCAAATCATGGGTAGTATAATTCTTCTCATGAATTTTCAACTGCCTAGACGCATAGGCTATCACCTTACCACTTTGCATTAATACACAACCTAGTCCTATCCCGGACGGCATTCACATTAACCCTCTAGTCTTCCGAGTCCATCGCGGAGGAGCTAGACAGGCGCTTTACCAATCTTATCCTTCAACGTTCTGAAATGTAAATTAACTGTTCCTCAGCACAATCGAAAGTCTTACACTTCTGAGTCAAGTTAGTAAGAGACTTAGCTATCTTAGAAAAGTTCTCGGATGACTACGGTATATACCATCTAATTTAAAAACGAACAAACCTTAGTAGAGTTCTAGGGGCTTTTCCCAATTCTTAACAACTTTAATTTTATAGGGTCTACATGAAAATCCCATTACCATTTCTCACTAGCCAAGAAACTACATTCTCTAGCCGAATTCTCACCTTAGTAAACTTAGGCATATAGTTTCTCCTTCTTGAAGCAAGTGAGTTTCAAGGACTAACCTTAAGTGTTCTACATGCACTTCCTGAGTCTTAGAGTAGATTAAGATATTGTCTATAAACACTATTACAAACTTATCAAGATAAGGTCTAAAAACACTATTCATCAAATCCATAAATACCGCTGGTGCGTTAGTCAGGCCAAAGGGCATTACTGTGAAATCGCAATGTCCATAACGTGGTCTAAAACGCAGTGTTTGGAATGTCATCCTCATGCACTCTCAGCTAATGGTATCCAGACCTAAGATCTATCTTTGATAAAAACTATGACCCTTGCAGTTGATCAAATAGATCATCAATCCTTGGAGGCAGATAACGATTCTGTTGCGATATTTAATGATTAACTTCTCTTTATGTTTTGTGTTGTGGGCTCAAAATGTAACTTAGAAATTTTATGTAATACTACGAAGTTACTCGTATACATAAAATCTATCAACTTATCTTCATCAACTTCTCTCGAGTGCCGGTACATAAAAAAAAAACAAATAAACTAATAATACAAAATCCCTACAAATATGGACTTCGCTAATTGGATCGGGTCAAGAAAATAGACAAGCCCATTGGGGGCCCAATAGAGTTTGGCCCATTAAGGCCTATTAAGGCCCATCAAGGCCCAATAAAAGCTTCTAGAAGATGGAGGGAAACTAGTGAATTCAAATTTAAATTTGCTTCTAGAAGATGGAGGGTAAACTTGTGATGCATGCTTTTATCCAAACACCCTTTTGTCCAAGCACCCTTTTATCCATTGGACAAAAGAGACCTCTCCAAATCAAGGCTCTCCTATAAAAGCCCAAGGCTTCTTCCCCGTCCTCCATGAAGAAAAGCACATAGAGTTTTTCATTCTTCATCTTTGATCATGGTTTTTGCATAAGGCATTGATCATGGTTACACTCTATGTTAGTTCCACTAATACGAAGGGGTATGTAGTAATGTATAGGATGTCTCTACATGAAAGTGATCTCATTTGTTTACTCACTTATCATGTAGTAGATCGGGTCACATAGAAGTGATTACATTTGATCACTTGTATGTAAAATGGTAGATTGTGTTGTATGTTGTAATTCACTTGTATGTCATGTAATTGTGTGTAATAGATAGATCGAATTGGTGTGCGTTGGTGTCGTGTGGGTTTGGTGTGGGTAACAGGGGTATGTTAGGTGGAGACAAGTTGTTAAGGGGAGTAGGATGTATGTGTAGTAAAATATAGTTGGTATGAGGTTTGAGGGGACTTTGGTATAGGTGTTTAAGGTAAAGGTAGTAAGGTTAGTAGGGGGTTGCGAGGTTAAGGTTAGTGAGGTAACCGGGGTGTGGTAATTGGTAGGTGGTGTAAGGAGGTTGAGGTAGGTGGTCGTGGTAAGGTAAATATGGGTAAAAGGTTGTGTATGGAGAGTTAAATTTGGTTGGTGTTCTTGCCGAAGGTAAATCAGGGTTAATCTTGTTAGTGTCTAGGTGAAGTGTAGTAAAGTTGTGAAGTGTGGGGAAGTTATGAAGTGTAGTGAAGTTGTGAAGTGTAGGGAAGTTGTGAAATGAAGTTGTGAAGTTGTGAAGTGAAGAGAAGTTGTGAAGTTGTGAAGTAAAGAGAAGTTGTGAAGTGTAGTGAAGTGGTGTGGTTAGTATTTTAGTCCTCAAAATACAAAAGTTGTGATGGATTGGTTCTAGCTAGGATTAGAACTTGACATTTGGCTTAGTGTCGAAAAAACAGTGTAAGCGTAGTTGTGTATGGTTTTCTCCGCCTAAAGGGAGCTTGTTGACTATTGAAGACAACTCTTGAGTTTGGTGCTCAGGGAGTGGAGTAGGGTGAAGAGGTGCTTCGTGATCGAACCACTATAAATCATCGTGTCCAGTTTGCATTTCGTTTTACTTATCTCTTTACATTTATACTTGAATTTTAGCGGCTCTATATTTTATTGAAATTGTGTGTTGTGTTGCTTATATAGTTTTGATTGTGTTTGGGTCATGGATTGATGTGAACAATGATGTGAATATGTATTGTTAGTATAGAATTAATATGAGCACTCTTCATATTATATCACGCTTGTCCGGTATTTGTATACGTAACTATTTAAGTTTTTTTATAAATGAAAAGTATTACCTCCTTTATGATTTCCAAAATGGGTATCAGTGCACGTTCGCTCTAAATTTTCATTACATATGGTTTTAAAAATGGAGTTTCGATCATGTATCAAAGTACCCATGAAGGAGGATTAAATATAAATATATGTTTTGTTGGTTAACTATATAGTTTTGTTGTTAAAACACTAATTATATTAGCTTTTATATTTGTTTGTTTAAATTACTGTGTATATATGTTCAGTATTAAGTTTAGAAAGTTGTCCACCTTTCCGCAAAGTCAGTAAATAATTTTGTAAAAAAAATGCAAATATGAGTGTCAGATGCCCGGCCCCCTTAATTGTTTGGGCGGCCCCCTTGATTCCTGGCCAGCCCACTTATATTTAAGGGGACCACCTGTCTGATTAGACAGCTTTTCAGAAACTTTGAAAATTCATATAAAATCAACCGTAAGTCCGTAGAAGTCATGCCACCCAAATTTACGTAGAGAATTAACGTTATTCTTTCATATAAATATACTTTCAAGTATTTATTCAAACTATAAGTTAGTTCTGAAAGAAATTTTACTACTTATTGTCCAAAACGTTGAGTTCTTTTAACGTATACTTGTATTTTATCTTTTCCTTTCGAGTCGGACATTTTAGTCGGTATATCTTTGAAAAATGGTGTAACTAACCTTTAAAAAATATTAAAATTGGTTAATTTTTGAAATGGAGAGGAAACTAATTTGTTTTCAAATAAAACAGAGCTATGTATACATTGTTGTATCTAATACACAAAACGACGACAAGCATTTTATGTGTTATGCTATATGATTATGCGCATTTTTTTATGTCTTAAGTTTGTTAGTAGAAATTATTAAATGATCGTGACTATTTGTAATAGATTTAATTGAATGTCTAAGCACATGTGCCATGTACACTATTTGTTTGTAGCTAGTTTTTTGGATTATGCATAACTAGAACTTATGCTAGATTTCTTGCATTAAGATTGCAAAATTGTTCTTGCATTGCATATAGGCATAGATCACTTAACTTACAAATGTTACATAAACATCTTGTAAATCTTTTCGGGTATGGGAATATATTTAGGAATAAGAGTTCAATAACTTGTCAAGTATATTATTAAATGTATTAAAACTAGTCACCTAAATATTTCCAACGATTTAATCTATTTTCAACAACACGTTTAAATATTTTCAACAACTTGCTTGGTTTGACCTTGGGTTGGTCAAACAAAAGAAAAGATTGTATTAATACATCAATAACTAAGAAAAAGAGAATGCTTGTGCTTGCATGGTTCTAACATACACACATAATTATTTTATTTAAAAAAAACATATAGTATTTTACAAAAGATGTGTGTTGTATAAAAATGGTTAGAAAACTCATACTCATAAAATGTCAAAAACTATGTATATTATACATAACAACAAATAGTTTTTCGCACAAGTAAAATTTACAACTAATCTTGGGATTAATGGAACACACTATTTAAATATTTATCTATTTTCTTTTAAATGAGTGTTCGTGAGGGTCAAGAAAGATTTCAAGAATATATCAATTCATTATTCAAATTATGGTTGATATATTTATCGAATCTAATTGACAAGTTTTTGAGTATGGACAAGAAATCGGATTCTTATTTGTTTAGTTTCAAGATTATATCAAATTATAATAAAAGATATTGTCTTGCATCTACATACTCAATCACACTAGATTGGTATGAAAATAATTGCATCCGTTTGTAGATGAAAAGAATATGCATTGGATCATAACTCACACTTGTATTGATAATGCCATATTGAGTCTACTTGTCCAGTAGTTGTGTTCCAAATATTAGTCTAATATGTTTAATACATGCATGAAATACATAATGAAGTAGGATTGACAAATTGGATGTTTCGTCCGAAATATTCAAGAAATTTACATTGCAATGCAATTGCTAAATGTGTCATTTCCGAAAAACCAAACACGTTAAATATCACATGTGACAACTACACATGTAAGATGACTAAATATAAGACATCCATTAAATCAAGCAATATGTAATCGAAATTAATCAACCTATAGATCTTGAACAAAAGATTAAAACATCTTGCTTACGCTTATATTAGAATTCCACACATCTTGATTAGGATTATGCGAACCGGAATTAAAGTATGATTAGTTGAGTCATATTAGGTCCTCTATGAAAAGATAATACAAATTTTATCTTTGCTACACTTCATTAGGCAAATATAAGAATTCTATTTTGTCTAACATGAGAATGACTACTGGAGAATCTATTGCACTAGAAATTCAATTTGACCTAACGGTTGAATTGCTTCCAAGGTGAGTGAAGTTGGGTTCGGTGTATAACCCGTAAAAATGGTCGTGTTTAGCCTGAATTGAGCACCACTAGTGATAGTCTCATACTCATTCTCTAACTTGATTAAATGGCTCTTCCTAAATATGCCTAAGGATAGTATACATCGATAGAGTTTGTATATCATTAGGAGTGCACAATAAGCATTTAGAAATTAGGCCTTTTCTTAGTCAATCCAAACACAATGCAATTATATGTCTTCTTGATTATCTTGATGCTCAATGTTTAATTGCTTAGCTATTAAATACATGTCTATTATAAAGGAGTTCATCTTATTCTAGCAATCTAGATAGAATATCTCTTAGCTTATCTAAAATGAAACATGCTCCTAAATGCTAAATGCTAATATGTTTTGTATGCGTCATTTTACATGACTTACGTGTTAAATGTGCATTTACACTATATTGATTTGATGCATAACGAATTAGATATGCCTATCTCAATTAACGTTTAATGTCATATAGTTTTACACATTAATCTTATTGATTATTGTGTGGATGCATGCTTAGATAAACTCGCATACCTATATGTCTTATGCTTATAGGTATAGATTTCTTGACACTAGAATTTATACCCTTATTACATGCGAACCTTAGTATCACAATCCGATAGGTCATAATAGTCTCTAAATGGTCTTAAGTTTCTTAGAGTCTCCACTCACACATTCCCTTAATCATCATCTCGTTCTTTTCAAAATGATCTACTCTTTCGTCAAGGTAAGGTTAGATAAAAATCTAATACACCTCTAAGTAGGTTTGACAACTTAAATATTTCGTCCGAAATGTTTAAGTATTTTTAATTAGCGAAATGCAATTAAAATATCACTCATTGTTCATGTCAAATTCGTTTCACAAAAACCTTAATCATGCCTCTATTATAAAATAGATGGTTAATACCTTCCGTCCACCTTTTCCGCTACTACCTTTAAGATAACCTCATACCTCGTAGTATGATTGTTCTATGAACATTCACAATGCTCGAGAAGAGCTACATAACTTCGTGGATGAAGTTCGTTGTATGCTAACCATCATTTGTCTTGACATTGTCAAGCTCATCGCTTGCGTCTCTATTCTTCTTCATTTATTCTTTTTATTCCTCAATTTATGTCCGGATGAGCACGAATTTAATGGGAAGGGATAACACACTCGTTCACCTATAACTTCTACCATACACTCAAACCTCATAACCATAAAACCTCATAACTAGTTCTAGTGCATCCCAAACCACCAAAGTGAATTTCGTAATGAAAGGCATCTCACCCTCATATCCCGACACTCATAAGCATGTGTGCCTATGTTGTCAAAAGTCAAGTGAATTTCGTAATGAAATGCATCATATCCACTTACTACTAAGTGAAGAACACAATGAAGACATTCAAGCTTCAAGTGTTATCGAGTCGTCACATTGTCGCGACTCTTACTTTTTCATCCACATGTCACCACCATGAAAGAACTACCAAATCATTTCCACTTCTAGCAAGTGAAGAACACAAAGAAGATATTCAAGCTTCAAGTGTTGTTGAATCATCACAATTGGTTTTTACCATGAAGGTAATACCACCTCATTTCACAATCATACTACCAAAGCAACTCTTCATTGATTTAACAAATGAAGACACCAAAACCCCATCACCCAAACTTCAACTATCATCACCAAGTGCTCCTAATGCACCTTTCAAAACACCATCAACCAAAGGCACTTCATCTTCACCCATTGACTACACACTCTACTATAAATACAACCTCATTCTCACCATCATCATCACAACAATCCACCTTTGTCAAACGATATATTCATCTAAACCACATTTTCAACCTTTAGCCATCACCTTCCCTATCCATTCACGCTCATCCTTATTTTTTTCAAAGAACATATCATTTTCATCTTTATTTTCTTTTACTCTTTTAGAGTATATCTCGCCAAGATATTCGATAACATTCGTCTAGGTTCAAAAGTTACATTTAGAATATGTTTACTCAACAAATCATCCTTATCGTTAAACATAGAGTTCGACCTAAAGTCTTAAGATAATGTTCATTCTTAAACACCCCAATCATGAAAAGCATACATAATGCTTAACCAAGAAACCTTGATTAGGAATCTCTCAATACAACCCTTGATAAAAGTCTATCTGAATTCAAATCATTTGGTTAGATGATGATATTCTTAGTAACATGTCTCTCAAAATACATTAACACTCATTATCCAAATGGCATCTTAGAAGAAGTCATTCTTATTAGCGAGTCAATCAATAAACGAATTTTGTTCTCGTTTATTAAAGTCGGTACAATATCAAAGGGTGTTGGTCGATTCGTATTCCTTAAGCATGTGTCGTCGAATCTTGTCATTGGTTCCTAAAACATTTCCATGTCTTAGCATTCATCATTTTTTTTGTTTTAGTGCTACACTTTAGAGTGCATATACCTAAAACATACATGATTTGTTCTCCACTAAGTGTCTTGCATATATATCTATCATCATCATTACATTAATACATATAAGAAGCTGAAAAACTGTGCACGCTTTCATCAGCTGCTGAAGCTCATTTTAGAGGACCTTCGGTCTGGATTGAGTCGAAATGTAAAAACTAACAAAGTTGTTTCGGAACGGAAAAAACAAAAACATTTTACATAAACCTGCGATTTTCATAATTTTCAGGATGCATATATTGTAAACTAGACACTATTTCCTGAGAATGAAAAGTGTATTGTTGTTTTTTTTATATAAATTTTTGCTAAACATTTTTGAATCACACTTAAATAAAATATTATATACTTGTTTTAAAACTTTATAAATGTAATTTACAAAAGCGATGAACTATTTAAAACGTTATACGAAGCTTAATACAAGGCATGTTTAATTAGTCAATGAGATTTTAGATCATTATTTCACAAACACAATTAGATGGTGATTGAACTATATAGATACCTAATAATGGGGGTGGTTATAAATCAAAGTACTATATGTACTAGGATTTCATAATGAGGCCTCTCGGGTGGCGTATCGACAGAGTTTTTGGATTTACGATTTTAAAGTGTCCTAGCTCCATCATACGTTCACTACAACGACCTCTTAATTATGATAGCCCGAACGATAGTATGATGAGCTATACACTTAAAAATAATCAAATGATTAGTAACATATACGACCAATATTGATTATGTTGCCGTTTGGATTCCTTCGTGACGCATTTTCTATTTTGAATACTTGTTGATTTCCATTCACTCAAGGTGAGTTCATAGTCTCGCATTTCAATCTTTTCAATGTTTTATAAACCCGCGAGGGGAATACATGCTCGTTGACAAATTTATATTTTACATACAGTATAATTACCTTTCATTACTTTGTGAATTCAATATCCGCATTCAATCTTTTTATTGTTTTATAAACCGCACCCGCGGCGGGGAATACATGCTCTTTTACAAACTCATATATTTTACTACAGTACAATTACCTTTCAATACTTTGTGAGTTCATAGCCCTATTTTACTTGTATTAAACTATTTTGGAGGAGAATACATGCTCGTTTACAAACTTGTATATTTTACTACAATACAATTACCTATTTCAATACTTTGTGAGTGTCATGACTCACAATTCAATCTTTTCATGTTTTATAACCCGCGAGGGGAATACAATGCTCGTTTTACAAAGTGAACTTATTTGATTTCTACTACATAATGCTTTACAAGACTATTTTTTACTAAAGCTCGATTTGTTTTGCTACATTATTGAGATCGTGAATACCTTATATTTGAAACCTGAATTATAGACATGAGTTTTTACTACGGACAACAAGTGTTTATCTCAAGTGTGATGCTATCCCAGATAATTGCCTTGATATTACTAGCCTAAGTACCTTTCTCTGGCCACTTAAGTCCCATGTTTATCATGAACCGTTAGTTGCTAGTGTAGTGAGCGCGATGTTGTGGATAGATCTATCGGGATTGACAATCCCCACCTTTCCTTGGGTCACTAGTTTGATCAGGTGCATTTAACATTTGAGATATTACTTTCTGGGATGTTTGGCAGAACATCCTACTTTTATGGGGCATTCTAATCTTTTGATTGGAAGTACGTTAAGGTTTCGGTGAACATGAGCTTATTGCAATAATATATTTTAGACTTGGTGAATGTGGGGTTTCCCATTGTCTACATTATTGTTTTGACTTCGGCAATATGACTTAGAGTCCACCATTACTTCGATCGTTTGTGGTCCACTTTGTTAATACTCTGATTTTACTGAATCACTACTTGATTTTTAGGATGGATTTCGGAAATAACACTTTTAAATGTTGTAACGCTACTTTTCTTCTAAATATGACTAAATTATTTCAATACCAACCGCTTTTTAACTTAAACCAATGAATTCACCAACATTATATTTGACGTTTTTAGCATGTATTTTTCAGGTACTATTTGCTAGTGGAGCAATTGGGAAGCATCCAGTCGCGCGGATATATATATTTTTGAATGCTAATAACTTGGAGTACTATTTGGACAAACGTTGTTGACAATGTTTTCTAATACCATTATAAATTTAACCATGTTGCAACTCTGATCTTATTAATAGAAAATGACTTTAATTATAAACGTCCATTTTAAATGTCGGTTTTCCCGTGACTTGTGTTTTGTGCCCTGAAGTAAGCACCCAAATGTTACCATATCCGCTGCTTGTACCAGATTTTTAGGGGTGTACAGATGGTATCATATGCTGAAGTCATAGAGAACTAGGTGCGTTTTCAAACGCTAGAACTATGACCCATTTTTTTCAAAATATAGAGTATCTCCTTGTTTTGTCCGAATATCCGGCACGCGCTTGCTCCCAGGTAACTTATATGCTCTCTTTTGCATCCATATTGCTAATTACATGAATAATGATTATATAACACTTGGTTATAATTTTGCTCTCTTACGTCTATCATATGATGTTTTACTATTTACCTTATATTGGTCCGTTATATAAATATTGATCATTCTAATTTTCGTGTACTTCCCGATTTCTCATTTACTCCCTTGAGCGTCAATACTGGTATTATATAAGGATACCTATACTTATGGGATAATTTCTTCTTGATCTCTTACGATTAACTCCAACCATTTACGTGACTTTACTTTATTTCCTTTTGATGATATCGAAAATTCGGCATATTTTGTAAATTCTACTAGTTACTTTACCATTCGACTCCGAGTTGGAACACTCTTCTTATGATCGCACGGGAGTACGACAATTAACTTGTCACCTCATACGTGTCACCGTGGAGCACCTACCTTTAGAACACGACTTTTTACGTTCATTTTGTTGATTGAATAATTCTTTACGTTCATTTTCTTTGACTGCTTCTGCGTTCGTTCAGATATTCTTTATACTTGTTATGACCTATCCCTTTAGAAACAATCTTGATGTCAACCTATAAACCATTTTTTTTGTCACCCTATGAGCTACTTCACGTTTACTTTATTGACTATTTCATTTCGTTATAAAACTATTTCTCACATCACACTGTTATGACAAAAATGAGCATCGCATTTGTCAAGAAACAATTTTCTATTTGCATCAAGTTTTGTGTGAGTATTCATAAAACGCGTTTACTTCTGGAAATCGAATCAGTAACCGTAGCAACTAAGCAGACCTTCACTCCACCTTGCTATATAATGTCGACATCATCAAAAAAAAAAAAAATTACAACTGACACGTTAAGATGAAGGGAACAAATAAACCCACTAGGAGCCGAGCCTTGGTCGCAACAATAAATATTAAACCAACATCACAAATCTTGAAACACCCAAGTTAAATCAATTTAGAAGGGAAATGCAAACAAGTTACCAAGCGTGGTAACGAAATTATCAAAAGGCATAAATAAAAAAATAATAATAATAATAATAAAAAGATTTATTGCCACAACATCCGTTTATTATCTTAGAAATAAGATTTACTTAAGGACATAAAAGAATACAAGTTTTTTTATTTCACCCTCCCCTAACTATAGTTTCTAGTCCTTCAATCATAGATTCCACGCCAATAGCAAGGAAAATGACCGGCACGAGAACGCAAACTCATTTCCAAATACTGAAATCCGTCTTCGTATTGGGAAAGTAGGACAGATAATAAAATGCCCGAGTGCTATCGTGGCCGCCATCGCCAAGATCGTGATGATGTGCAACATTTTTGAGGATTGGATAAGAGAAAATGTAAGTGAAAGATTAAGTGTTGTATGGAGAAATGGAGGAGAAAATTTTGTATTTAAAGGGGAAAAGTAACCGTTGGGGGTTACTGTTCACCGACCGTTGGGGGCACTGTTCATATAAAAAAAATATTAATAATTATAATAATTATCTACACCTCTTCATCAACATTATTCCGGAAGAAATATCCGCATCTTTTTCTCCGAACCCGTACCTTCCTCAAGTGCCGCAATTTGAGCCTTGAGGACAAGGCTCTTCTAACCGGAGGAGACTGTAACAATTCGTATTTTCAGGTCATTTACGACGTCATATATTTCACAAATTATTTTTTTTTCTTCTCGTACGCGTTCGCTTTTAATTTTAAGTATTAAGTTAAATCGCGTGAACTAAAAATCAATAACCAACGTAAACGGACACCAAACGAATTGAAGTTTTCGTCAAACAAGCAATATATTATTTTACAAAAGTAATAATTAATTTTTTTAAATTTTATTTTTATCAGTTACGTAAAATGTTTATACGTTTAAGCATTCCCGGAACCACCAAAACTTTTCTACGCTTCAACAAATAACCATTTTTATTCTTAATGCTCAAAGTTTATTAGACTTTACCCAAGTAAACATTGTTAGTCATATGGTACACTAAATAAACAAACTAAAACCTATACATTACAAGTTATACATTTATAAACTAAAACTACACTTTACAATTTATCTACAACTTTATAAAAACAAAGTAATCCATTCTCTTTTATTTCAAGAAATATCTAGCTAACATCTTCCTCATTTCCAGGGATAACCCACATCTTAGGGACCAAGAAAACACAACTCTAAAACCATGGATGATAATCAAACAAATGATAGGTTCAAAAAGGATAATGGATATCATGTTTTTCCTCATCCTTTAACTAGGAACTACATGCCTCCACTTGCTGACCTATCTTTTGTAAGATTAGATGATTTGGTTTATAAGCCTACAGCAAATAAGACTAGTGCTAGTGTGTCTCAAGTTGAAACAAGCATCACCCCACCTAGCAATACTAGTATAGAAATGCCTAGAGTTGAATCTGTTAAGCCTAGTGGAGTTATCGTTGAAGATTAGGTCAGTGATGATGATGAGGATATTTTTCAATCTAATGAAGTCTAAACAACAGTCAAACATAGTTTTAAAAAGATTGAGTTTGCTAAAGCTAGGAATGAACCTGTTAAATCTGATAAACAAGCTGTAAAACCTAGAATGGTCACTCAATCTCCTAAGGTAGATAGAAAAAATTGGAATGGGAAGATGACTCAAAAACTGGGGTTAGGTTTTGGGTTTACTAAGAAAGCTTGTTTTGTTTGTGGAAGTCACAATCATCTAATAAAAGACTGTAATTTTCATGAAAAGAGAACGCCTAAAGAATCTATTTTAGGAAAGGCAACTGGTCATAGGGAAGTTAGACCAATTTGGAACAACACTTAAAGAATTGTAATTAAGCTAATTGAATATCTAAGCACATGTGCCATGTACACTATTCGTTTGTAGCTAGTTTTTCGGATTATGAATAACTAGAACTTATGCTAGATTTCTTGCATTAAGATTGCAAAATTGTTCTTGCATTGCATATAGGCATAGATCACTTAACTTACAAATGTTACATAAACATCTTGTAAATCTTTTCGGGTATGGGAATATATTTAGGAATAAGAGTTCAATAACTTGTCAAGTATATTATTAAATGTATTAAAACTAGTCACCTAAATATTTCCAACGATTTAATCTATTTTCAACAACACGTTTAAATATTTTCAACAACTTGCTTGGTTTGACCTTGGGTTGGTCAAACAAAAGAAAAGATTGTATTAATACATCAATAACTAAGAAAAAGAGAATGCTTGTGCTTGCATGGTTTTAACATACACATAATTATATTTTTTTTAAACATATAGTATTTTACAAAAGATGTGTGTTGTATAAAAATGGTTAGAAAACTCATACTCATAAAATGTCAAAAACTATGTATATTATACATAACAACAAATAGTTTTTCGCACAAGTAAAATTTACAACTAATCTTGGGATTAATGGAACACACTATTTAAATATTTATCTATTTTCTTTTAAATGAGTGTTCGTGAGGGTCAAGAAAGATTTCAAGAATATATCAATTCATTATTCAAATTATGGTTGATATATTTATCGAATCTAATTGACAAGTTTTTGAGTATGGACAAGAAATCGGATTCTTATTTGTTTAGTTTCAAGATTATATCAAATTATAATAAAAGATATTGTCTTGCATCTACATACTCAATCACACTAGATTGGTATGAAAATAATTGCATCCGTTTGTAGATGAAAAGAATATGCATTGGATCATAACTCACACTTGTATTGATAATGCCATATTGAGTCTACTTGTCCAGTAGTTGTGTTCCAAATATTAGTCTAATATGTTTAATACATGCATGAAATACATAATGAAGTAGGATTGACAAATTGGATGTTTCGTCCGAAATATTCAAGAAATTTACATTGCAATGCAATTGCTAAATGTGTCATTTCCGAAAAACCAAACACGTTAAATATCACATGTGACAACTACACATGTAAGATGACTAAATATAAGACATCCATTAAATCAAGCAATATGTAATCGAAATTAATCAACCTATAGATCTTGAACAAAAGATTAAAACATCTTGCTTACGCTTATATTAGAATTCCACACATCTTGATTAGGATTATGCGAACCGGAATTAAAGTATGATTAGTTGAGTCATATTAGGTCCTCTATGAAAAGATAATACAAATTTTATCTTTGCTACACTTCATTAGGCAAATATAAGAATTCTATTTTGTCTAACATGAGAATGACTACTGGAGAATCTATTGCACTAGAAATTCAATTTGACCTAACGGTTGAATTGCTTCCAAGGTGAGTGAAGTTGGGTTCGGTGTATAACCCGTAAAAATGGTCGTGTTTAGCCTGAATTGAGCACCACTAGTGATAGTCTCATACTCATTCTCTAACTTGATTAAATGGCTCTTCCTAAATATGCCTAAGGATAGTATACATTGATAGAGTTTGTATATCATTAGGAGTGCACAATAAGCATTTAGAAATTAGGTCTTTTCTTAGTCAATCCAAACATAATGCAGTTATATGTCTTCTTGATTATCTTGATGCTTAATGTTTAATTGCTTAGCTATTAAATACATGTCTATTATAAAGGAGTTCATCTTATTCCAGCAATCTAGATAGAATATCTCTTAGCTTATCTAAAACGAAACATGCTCCTAAATGCTAAATGCTACTATGTTTTTTATGCGTCATTTTACATGACTTACGTGTTAAATGTGCATTTACACTATATTGATTTGATGCATAACGAATTAGATATGCCTATCTCAATTAACGTTTAATGTCATATAGTTTTACACATTAATCTTATTGATTATTATGTGGATGCATGCTTAGATAAACTCACATACCTATATGTCTTATGCTTATAGGTATAGATTTCTTGACACTAAAATTTATACCCTTATTACATGCGAACCTTAGTATCACAATCCGATAGGTCATAATAGTCTCTAAATGGTCTTAAGTTTCTTAGAGTCTCCACTCACACATTCCCATAATCATCATCTCATTCCTTTCAAAATGATCTACTCTTTCATCAAGGTAAGGTTAGATAAAAATCTAATAAACCTCTAAGTAGGTTTGACAACTTAAATATTTCATCTGAAATGTTTAAGTATTTTTAATTAGCAAAATGCAATTAAAATATCACTCATTGTTCATGTCAAATTTGTTTCACAAAAACATTAATCATGCCTCTATGATAAAATAGATGGTTAATACCTTCCGTCCACCTTTTCCGCTACTACCTTTAAGATAACCTCATACCTCGTAGTATGGTTGTTCTATGAACATTCACAATGCTCGAGAAGAGCTACATAACTTCATGGATGAAGTTCATTGTATGCTAACCATCATTTGTCTTGACATTGTTAACCTCATCGCTTGCGTCTCTATTCTTCTTCATTTATTCTTTTTATTCCTTAATTTATGTCCGAATGAGCATGAATTTAATGGGAAGGGATAACACACTCGTTTACCTATAACTTCTACCATACACTCAAACCTCATAACCATAAAACCTCATAACTAGTTCTAGTGCATCCCAAACCACCAAAGTGAATTTCGTAATGAAAGGCATCTCACCCTCATATCCCGACAATCATAAGCATGTGTGCCTATGTTGTCAAAATGTCGCAATGAAATGCGTCTCATCCTCATATCCCGACACTCATAAGCATGTGTGCCTATGTTGTCAAAAGTCAAGTGAATTTCGTAATGAAATGCATCATATCCACTTACTACTAAGTGAAGAACACAATGAAGACATTCAAGCTTCAAGTGTTATCGAGTCGTCACATTGTCGCGACTCTTACTTTTTCATCCACATGTCACCACCATGAAAGAACTACCAAATCATTTCCACTTCTAGCAAGTGAAGAACACAAAGAAGATATTCAAGCTTCAAGTGTTGTTGAATCATCACAATTGGTTTTTACCATGAAGGTAATACCACCTCATTTCACAATCATACTACCAAAGCAACTCTTCATTGATTTAACAAATGAAGACACCAAAACCCCATCACCCAAACTTCAACTATCATCACCAAGTGTTCCTAATGCACCTTTCAAAACACCATCAACCAAAGGCACTTCATCTTCACCCATTGACTACACACTCTACTATAAATACAACCTCATTCTCACCATCATCATCACAACAATCCACCATTTTCACATTTTCACCTTTGTTCATCAACATTAACAACCATCTCAAGAAAACAATCACCCCAATCAAGAATTACCAAACCCTTACATTAAGGACACTCCCACATCACTACAAGTTGCCTCACATCCTCTATTTCTCATCTCACCTATCAATTCATATGTTACTCACACTCAATCTCCACCTCAAAGTGACAACCAAATTCAACACACACCACCTCCATCTCTCCCAACAACAAAACAACATTCCCTTATCACCTTACTCTCTAAACCTACCAAACACCCAACAAACCTATAGTCAACACCTTCCCTTTCCATTCACGCTCATCATTCCTCATTTCTGTTTCCTCAATAAATCATCCTTATTATCAACATTTAGTTCGACCTAAAGTCTTACGATAATGTTTATCCATAAACACCCTAAACATGAAAAGCATACATAATGCTTAACAAAGAAACATTGAGGATTTATGAATCTCTCAATACAACCATTAGTCTATTTAAATCCACATCATTATCTTGGTTAGATGATGATACGACAAGGAACATGTTGATCGAGTCTTAGCCCTTAAGCATGTGTCGGTCGAATCTTATCATTGGTTTCTAAACATTTCCATGTCTTAAGCATTCATAATATTTTTTTTGTCTTTAGTGCCACACTTTAGAGTGCATATACCTAAAACATACATGATTTGTTCCCCACTAAGTGTCTTGCATATATATCTATCATCATCATTATATATATGTGCATTTTTCTACTAACTTTGTTTTGTAGCACTTTTTTGTTACTCGATTTCTTGGTGCCCCAATCAAAAGGGAGCATACACCAAGGGGGAGCATTTGCAAATGTCCAAGCCATTACGTTTGCAACCATTTAAGACATCTACACATTTCTTGATATGTGTATTTCATCCCTATATTTTTTTTTGTTGCACAAAACTAACCATTGATGTAGGTTAAGAGTTTGTAACTAATTTGATCCATGGATCCGCTTGAGTCAATGTTCAAGGGATGTCATTATTTAAAAGGGATTGATAGAATCAAGACTTCACTTAGGATGATGCAAGTTCGCTTCTTTGATTGAAGAGTTGAAGTGTAGTAAAAGTCTCGTCTAGAAGTCCACCTTTTTGTTTTGACAAAAGGGGGAGAAGAAGTGTAAACAAGTAACTTATACAATTTACAATGAGTTATAGTTTACATATTTTGTCATCATCAAAAAGGGGGAGATTGTTGGTAGAAATATTACGATATTTAATCTATACATTCTCTTCATGTTTTGGTGATAACAAACATGTAACTTATAACACATAACGTAAATTGCTTAAGTTACTAGTAATCACAAATCATCAATTCATACGTCAACATCTTTCGACGTCTCAAGTTTTCTTCAACAACAAATTTAAGTTCGCACCCGACGTAAATTACTAAAGGTATGAACAAACAAATTTTAATTTGTTGAATGATCAAAGAAATTTTTTATTTTCCAAACCTTACATTTTTTACAAAATGAGACAAACACTTTTAAAACATATACAAAACATTTTTGTATTTATAAGAAATGTTTTATTCAAAATAAATATTTTGAATTCAAATTTTCTACCTAAAAACAACTAGAAAGTTCCAAAAAAATATTCCTTACAAAAAGACAAAAAAAGAGCGTTTGAAAAATGGGCGGGCCCCTTAATTAATTAAGGGGACCAGCCATAATTAAGAGGACCGCCCTTGTATAATTAAGGGGACCGCCCAAATAACAAACTAACATTTTTCCCTATAAATAGTGGACTGTTTCCACAGATTTTCTCACCTCTTTGCGCATAGTTTTTCTCAGATCTAAACTCTTCTTTCAAACCTTTTTCTTTGATCACTTAACTTGTTATAAGTTTGTTTAAATGTGATCCAACCATCCATCCATTCAAATGCAAGAGAAGAACTCTCGCTATCATCAAGATGCGAAGTTATGCAGTTTAGTTAGTGCATTCGTGACATGTCTTACATTCACAATGTATAGATCGAGTCCATGTATTCCAAACTTGTGTAATAGTTAGATCATGGTGATCATAAGAAGGTATGTTAGATCATGATGATCTTGGTAGTGTCTTGGTGATGTAAAGTTGTGAAGTGTAGTGTTAGATTGGTGTGATCAAGGTAATGTCTAGTTAAAGAAGTTGTGAAGTTGTGTTGTGAAGTCGTTAAAGTAGTAAAGAAGTTGTGAAGTCATGGTAGATTGGTTCTAGCTAAGATTAGAACCCGACATCTAGCTTAGTGTCGTAAATCAAGATAAGAGAAAGTTTATGAAGAAGTCGTGACCTTGAAGTCGTGATAGATTGGTTCTAGCTAAGATTAGAACTACGACTTAGCTTAGTGTCTGGGAAAATTGATATAAGCGAAAGTTGTGTTCGTTGTTCCTTCGCCCATAATAAAGGGAGCTTGTTGACTAGTGAAGTAACTCTCGAGTTGGGTACTCGGGGAGTGGAGTAGGCGGAACGAGGGGGTGCTTCGTAACGATCCTTATAACATCTCGTGTTCGGTTTGTTTGCATTTCATTTCACTTTATTCTTTACCATTTATACGCGAATTTAATTGCTTTACATTTATACTTGCATTTGTGTGTTGGTTTGTATTATTGTGATTTGATGTATTACTATGTGAACACTCATCATATTATGTCACGCTTGATCGGCAATTTGATACGAAATATTTTAAGATTTTAAAAGGAACACGTATTCACCTCCCTCCCCCTCTACGATTTCCACAATTGGTATCAAACGCCACGTCGTCTAATTTTCAAACCAAATGGTTTTAAAAATTGAGTACGATCCATGGTATAAACTACCATTCATGTGGGATTAAATATGAAAAGTGTTTTGTTGATTAACTTGTATTAGTTTTGATGTTATATACGCTAATTATACTAGCTCGATGTTATATACACGGTATCAAATTCAGAAAGTTGTACACCTTTCCACAAAGTCAGAAAACATTTTTTTACAAAAATTGTAATTCTTTTTTTTTTGAGTATCAGGTGGGAGGCCACTGTATATTTGGGTGGCCCTTAATTTTAAGGGGACCACATGATGATTGAGTAGTTTTTCAGAAACTTTGAAAAATACTATCAAATTTAACCGTATTAATCCGTCAAATGTCGTTTGCTGCCACCTGCCATTTCAAGAGATTGAGTCGTATCTTTCATTATAAAAATACTTCCAAGTATTTATTTCAAACTTAATTTAGTCAGAAAGGCAAAATACTACTTATTGTCCAAAACGTTGAGTCTCGTTTTAACGTAAAACTTGTATTTTATCTTTTCCTTTCGAGTCGGACATTTCTAGTCGGTATATCTTTGAAAAATGTGTGTAATTAACTTTTCAAAATTTTAAACTTGATTTTTGAATGTGAAGAAACTATATTTGTCTTCAAACAATAACGAGCTAAGTATACATTGTTGTATCTAATACACAAAACGACGACAAGTACTTTTATGTGTTATGCTATGTGATTATGTGTGTTTCCTTGTATTTTAATTTTGTTATAGAAAATTATTAAGTGATCATTGCTATTTGTAATTCAAGACTAAATTGATATATCTAGCACTGTGTCATGTACACTATTCGTTTGTAGCTAGTTTTTCAGATTATGCCTAACTAGAACTTATGCTAGATTTCTTGCATTAAGATTGCGAAATTTTTCTTGCATTTCATATAGGCATAGATCACTTTAATTTACGAATGTTACCTAAACATTTGTAATCTATTCAGTTATGGAAATATCTTAGGAATAAGAGTTCAATACTTGTCAAGTATCTTATTAAATATGTTAAAACTAGCACCTAATATTGCTACCGATTTCGTCTATTTTCAACAACACGTTTAAATATTTTCAACAACTTACTTTGTCTGACCTTGGGTTGGTTAAACAAAAGAATTATACTAATACATTAGTAATTAAAAAAAGGGAAATGCTTGTGCTTGCATGGTTCTAACATACACACATAATTATATATATATATATATATATATATATATATATATATATATATATATATATATATTATAAATATATTGGAAAAACATATTAGTATTTTACAAAAGATGCGTGTTATATAAAAATTGTTAAAAAAACTCATTTATATGCTCATAAAATGTCAAAAACTATGCATAGTATACATAACAACAAATAGTTTTTCGCACAAGTAAAATTTTCGACAATCTTGAAATACGATATTAACTTATCATTATTCATCAACCTCGCCTTACAACTAATCTTAGGATTAATGGAACACACTATTTAAATATTTATTTATTTTCTTTTAAATGAGTGTTCGTGAGGGTCAAGAAAGATTTCGAGAATATATCAATTCATTTTCAAATTATGATTGATATCTTTATTGAATCTAATTAACAAGTTTTTGTGTATGGACATGAAATTGGATTTCTTATTTGCTTTTGTTCAAGATTATATCAAAACCATAACAAAAAAGATTCATCTTAGTTGTTGGGTTTACGATTTAAAGTGCCCTGGCTCCTCAAACGTTTACTGAATGACTTCTGAATTATGATGGCCCGAACAGTGATGCATTATTTTATTATTAAAGTGCCCTGGCTCCTCAAACGTTTACTGAATGACTTCTGAATTACTGAATGACTTCCTAAGACTCAACATATTTACTCAGGTTGCGTGACGTGGCTGTTTACTATTATTTTATTATATCAACATTCCCCAGTTAAGATTGTGATAAGGTCGTCAGCTTTCATTTCATAATAATTACTACATCTACCTATCAGGTGAGTTCATAACCTCGATTTTCAATCTTTTGAATGCTTTATAAACCCGCGAGGGGGATACATGCTATAAACTATATTTTTCAACTATACACTATTCTGTTATATGAAGTTCATAACCTCGCCTTTACTTATTTATATGTTTATAAACCCACGAGGGGGATACATGCTTGTTACAAACTCTTTTACATACTCGTTTATCTTATAACAATGTGATTACTTTTCAAAGACTTATACATGCTTAAACCAGGAATACAAGTGTCTTTATAAGTTATATGCTAATCTAATATACCATTATCACTAATGTCTAAGTTACTTTATGCCAAAAGTCCCTCATTATCATGGACCATTAATCACTTACGGGTGAACGCAAATACTGTGAATAGATCTATCGGGATTGACGAATCCTGTTTGTGTTAGCCGGATAGGTAACCAAACACACTATATTTGAATTTCATAGGTATATGGCAATTACCTACACCAAGGGACATCATCTCTCTCTCTATATATATATATATCACATCATTTTGGGTATATATATACACTAGTCAGTTTGTGTGCCATGAGCTTAGACCAGACAAGGAACATGACCAATCAGACCAATCAGACCAATCAGACCAAACAGACCAAACAAGACAATAATGCAATAATACACTGTTACTATGATAATTGTATTCGTTGCAATTATTACAAATAACGGGTATATAATAACGTGACCTAAGATCATAACAATACCATTTTCATAATAATTGTGTTTGTACAATTTTTACACTATGACTTGTATTCAAACTATTTATCAAACCTATGAATTTAACTCAACCATTGTGTTGACTTTTTAGCATGTTTATCTCAGGTAATTGAGCAACTTATGACACAGAGTCGCATGGACATGAAGATGGCTAAAACTTGTTATCATTCACATTGTATGTAACTTGATTTTGGGACCTGCCTTTGTAAAACTATGATTTGAAATAATTGATAACGTATATTTTGAACAAGCGTCTCTTTTGGGTCGTTTTCTATGATTATGATTGTTGTTTCCATGAAGTAATACCCAGATTAGCTTCCGCTGCTATATTATATAAATGGGGGTGTTACAGATTGGTATCAGTGCCATGGTTATAGAAAACAAGGTCAAAACCTTAACTATAACCACATTTCTTTTCTAGCCATCAAAGTCCTCTGTACCATTACATTCCGGAACAAGTATGTAAAGATACATAACTATTATACTATATTATATCATAAATAACTTATGTTATTTACAACTAGGTTGTTAACAGAACGATGTCTTCTCCCAACCACTCTACTTTCGATATCGAGGATGCTTTTTCCTCTATGAATATTCTTAACTATACTTCGGTCTCATCGGATTATTTCTCAGCTTCATCGGAAAGCAGTTCTTTTAACTCTTCGGAAAACCCTAAAGAAATTATGATCCCACCACTATCCTTATCTTTCTATAATACTCCTTGTTTAAAGGACGTACAAGCATTTTATGCTAAGGAATTACCTATTTCACCACCAGATCCTATTACTTCACCAGCTATTTTGACTCCATCTTCGGTATTACCACCATCACTACTATTTGATCCTCGATATTTCTTTGTTCCTGAAGAATTATTACCACCTAAGAAACGAATATGTTCCCCATCTTCTTCCTCAACTACGTTATCTAATCCATCTCGGAATCAAACCTGTGATTTGATATCACCATCTTCCTCAGTTTATACTCCTACCCCACCTCAGGTACTTGATATAGGAAAATGCTCAATTAAGATGCATCTAAAACATCACGAGGAACAAGTCGAAGATATTTTGAATTACTTAGATGAACTCTCTTTTCACCGCATTGAGAAAATGGAAGAAGGACGTATTAATGGTAACGAACTAAAGACCGAACTCAAGAAAATCCGTACTCAGATTATCAAACTTCAAAAGAAGCAGTTAGGGCAAAAGGATAAGATTGCCTTTGCTTACTACAGAATTTCCGATCTTGAACAAATCATTGAGAAAATCCAAGCTCGTCACCAAACAGATCAGGAGGATCTTTAGGATGTCATCTACCGGCTCAGAATCAACAAACTCTTAGAATAGTTATAGCTTTATCCTAGCCATGGGATGTGTGGTATAAATAAAAACGCTTGTCAAATCTTGACTTAAATGGGGGGGGTACAGTATGAAGGCAAGTTAATATAAAGGCAATCCCATTTCATATCTTATTGTTTCCAACTTATCACTCTTTCATCATCATTTCCACCAATTGCATCATTATCTCCGTCTTCATGAATCATACCATAACCCCTAAGTGCTTAAAATTCAAAAATAAGCATTTCTCTTTAAGCATTTTAAGCATCACATTCTCTTTTATAACTTAGGATATCATTCTTACTACGCGTTATCTTATGTTGATAGAATGCCTCCCAAAAGGACGTCAACATCCGAAACACCAGCCATAACTTTAGCTGCCATCCAGCAACTGATTAATGATGGCATTTCCTCAGCTCTGAAAGCACAAGCTGCATCAATGACAAGTGATAGTAATCCCAGTAGGAACACTGGACCTACAGGAACTCCTGTAGTAAAAATGGGAAACTATAAAGAGTTCGTTAGCTGTTAACCTTTCTACTTCAATGGTACGGAAGGAGCAGTTAGCCTCATTCGCTGGTTTGAGCGGACTGAATCAGTATTTTCTCGTAGCTACTCTGCCAAAGAAAACAAAGTGACATATGCTACTGGTACTTTAACCGATGATGCCCTGTCTTGGTGGAATTCATACGCTCAACCTATTGGAATAGATCAAGCCAATCAAATCACTTAGACCGAATTGAAAAGACTTTTAACCGATAAGTATTGCCCTCGAACTGAAGTCAAGAAAATGGAAGACGAATTTTACAACTTGGTTGTGAAAGGAAATGATCTTAAGACTTACATTATAAGATTTTAAGAATTAGCCGTCTTATGCCCAAACATGGTACCAAATGCCGAGAAACTTATGGAAGTCTTCATCAATGGATTACCTAGAAGCATTGAAGGAAACGTTACTACCTCGAAGCCTCAAACTTTGGAGGAAGCCATCAACATAGCCCAGAGATTAATGGATCAAATAATAAAGCATGATTCTGTGCAAGAAGCTAATAACCATAAATGAAAGCTTGAGGATAAGGGAAACATCATCAACAACAACTATCAGAATAACTATAACAATAACAACCATAACAATGATCACCACCAGCAGCAGAACAAGAAGCAAGAAACCTTCAGGACTTATACTGCCACCAATGGGTATACTAGGAATCGTCCTTTGTGTGAAAGATGCACCCTACATCACATAGGTCCTTGTACTGTCAAGTGTCGGACTTGCAACAAGATAGGACATCTGACTAAGAACTGCATAAACAAAAGATCAACTACTAGAACTAATCTATAAACGGTATCTATAACTTGTAATGCGTGTGGAAAGAAAGGACATTATGCGAATCAATGCTCAAAAGCAAACAACAGGGCCACAGGAAAACATACTTAGGGATGAGCTTAATTTTGTTCACTTTAGGATTTCTACCCTAAAAACAACTCTCGAGGATATTCAACTCTCATCATAATCCTCTTCAATCTAAAAACCCCAATCATCAAGCAACAATCCTCATCATTTGTTACTTTTATCTAGAATTCTATTACGAGATACGTAGCATAAGTATCAACTCTTCTTAGAGTTTCATATGTAAAGCTATCCATGAAATAAAGTTATGATTCCGTTACATCTTGTTATCTAATGATATCAAAACTCGACATCATTTGTCAATTCCATTAATTCTATTATGTTCAACTCTGAATACTTTCCTCATACCTTTGCAACATAAATTATCATCCTCGATTATATGGGCGTTAGTACAATCAACATCTCAATATTATCTAACCATTCATGATCCTATCATTTTTTACACAATACCATATCATGTTCTTATGCTTAGGTAAGGACGATTTATCGATCATCATATTGAAAGGAATTAGGTCACTTCTTTCATTTGAAATAAGGAAAATTAAAAATCTCCAAACTATGAATTTATAAATTCTCAGTTACAAGGGATGACGCTTATTTTGTAAGTGACAAATTATAAATAAGTAGGCTTAAGTATATAACATACGTACAAACAAGTTTCTTTCAATCCGTTTGTACAAATAATTCCTTAATCATTATCATTATTACCTTCATTACCTTCATCATCTGTTCATTTCAAAATCTGTATCTCACGTGATTAGAAACTCTCTTTCAAATTCATAATCATTCCTTGACAGACTCAATTCCATGATTTCCCGTATTCTAAAAATTTTTTCTGTATATTCTCAACTGTAATAACAAAGGAACACACACAAGAACTATGCTATGTCCAAATGATTTCAATACCACAGGTATAAAATTTTTGTACAAAGACTGGTGATAGTAATTCTTATTCGATGTCTACTTTTTAAAGGTTAGATGAATAACGATTCCCTTACGATCTAGTGGCGCAATTATCCATCCACCCAGATTCTATCAAAACTGGAGAAATTATATAACTGTCACCAGGAGAGGTGGCATCTTTTGAAATAATATAAGAACGCGTGAAAGGAAGTAATTACAATTATGGTGTACAACATAATTATAAATGTATCACACACGTGGACTTGTAACCTTGATTAACCTAACATAAAAATCAAATTCATGCCAGTACCTACATCTATTCACTATAACTTTCAATTAAATCTCGAGACGAGATTTCTGTAAGGGGTGGAGACTATAACAACCCAAGAATTTTCATCAACCTATTTTACTATGATCACAATTGTACGGGGAAATTTTTCGCTTTATTACATTACTTGCATTGTCAATATCTCAGTATACAATGTAACTTGCATAACTAAAGTAGACAAGCTCACGCAACCTACCTATGAAAATCCTGTCTTCATATATGTCAAGCAAACATCATAACATGTTAAGTCAATATCATAATATCCTTATTACAAGGTACATTATTCCTATAATGTACTTTTCACAACGTTATATCTAAACGGGCTTTAAACCATTATCGTATACTTCTAAACCCTAATTCCATGAAAGATTAACATCTAAAGTGAATGCACAAGCTACTAAAGCATATGTACAAGTAATATAACATCTCATTTGAAATATAAAATCATTTTAAATCAAAGTACAATTCCTTAAAAGATCAGTATACAAGTCATTAAGCTCAATCCCTAAAATTACCGTCTAACCTCCGTTTTCATCCTCATTTCTTCACTATCACTTATGTACAAGTTACTATACTCATTTTATAATATATGAACCCTAATTATTCCATTCATAAGCTTTCATACCTCTTTTTGCATTCAAAACCCTAATTCAAAACCCTAAACCCTAAAACCGAGCTAGTTTCTAAACCATGACCCGTATCTTGATTTTTATCCATTGTAAACATAAACCAACTCTTAAATAAGTTATAATAACATAAGTTACAACATCCTCAAACATATTCCATCATCATTTCATCATTCTACTTCAAGTATCCAAGAAACAAATCCAGAAAACCCTAATTGTACCCTAATTGTGATTGATGACCCGTATTACCGCTCATTTTCAGGAACATCTCATTCTCAAGTAAGAAACCAAGAGTCATTGTAAACCCATAAAATGAGTTTACAAACCTTTATCCATCATTATCCATCCTTGCTTCAACAATGTACGAGAATTACAAACTAGAAAACTCTAAAAAGTTTTTTATATGAACCCTAAATCCAACTACCAAGCAACGGCTTATTCTTCAATTTCCAACCCAATTTAACTTAAACCAATGATCAAACCTTCATTATAATCCTTTATAAATATCCCAATGATCAGTATTACCATCCTTCCCAATTAATAATCTTCGAAAATTATAACAAAAGAAAGTCAAGAAAACCCTAAATTAGCCTAGTGGAACCCGTGACCCATTTCTTCATTCAAACCCGTTTAAACCCAACCCAATTACTAATCCCTTGTTCAATACTTCATATATCAGACCTTGGGAAACAGTATTAACAATCCTTAATCATTATACATGAAATATGAGTCTTGAAAACTATGAAACCCTTGTACAAAAACCCAAACAGACCCGAACCCATTCATTGACCCATTTTTACCTAATTAAAACACTTCCATGAGAAAATAACCTCCAAATACCTTACTAGATACATTGGAGCAGCTTACGAAGCTCTTAGGTTAGGCTATCTCTTCTCTTGGCCAAGGATGAAGTCACATGCCTCTCCTTTGCTATAACAGCCGCGACAACCATAATCAGTAGCAAAACCAGAGCCATCCAACACATCAAACCTATTCTCTAGAGTTCCACATATGAATTCCTAGTTTCTACACATCATATGCTAGCCCTAACACATGTCAAGAACAGATCCTAAGTCTTGCTTACTCCTCTTAACTTCAAATGACTATAAATAGAACCTTTGTATCTTCATTCTAACTTGCACCACATCTCTTCTTTCTAAAACCCATAAGGCAGCAATCCTTTGCTCCCCTATGATCCTAGGATCATTAAAGAAGTTCAAGAAGTGAATCCCTGGAGAATTGAAGCCTTGGAGTGAAGATACAAGGCGTACAAGTGGAAATACTACCAGAAATGACCCATTTTCACCATTTTTGATCATTGAAGCTCAAACCCAGGTTCTGAATGTTCTACTCCTGCTCCTACACTCTTATAATGTTCATATGATAGTAAATATACTCTTGTTAAAGTTTCATAACTCAATTCATGCTCATTTTCCATTTTGATCCAAAACCATACACCCGAAACCCTAATTTCGTGTTTTTCTTAAAACTAAATGTTATAATGGTTAAATATTGTTATAATATATCCTAGCATTCTTAACTAATGTTAAAATAACCACTTTATTGATTAATGAAGGAATTTGAACTTAAAACCCACGCGCTTACGTTTTGAAGCTAAATTTGACCATTTACTTACTAGCTTTAAACAATCATTATATTATACTTGGCGTTGCTTAAATCCTCATATTTAGTTTATTATAACTATAAAATGTCCTATTGAAATGTTAAAATAAGCTTGCATGGCAATTTGGACATGTTTTGTAATTATAATCCATGCAAGGGATATATATCGTAACTTTCTGAAATTAATAATTAGAAGGGCTGAATATGTCATTTTATCAAAGTTATAACTATAGGGGTCTATTATGTCACTTTATCAAAGTGTAAAGGTTTACTGGTAAATCTTTAAAGTTGAAGGACCAAAGTCGTAAAGTGCAAACTCCAAGTGTAAATTTTGCCACTTTTCAACTCAAGGTCTAAAATGAACATTTTTGAAAAAATTATAAAATCCTGTTTAAAACCTTACAAGACATAACTTCAATTAACGCTTCTCGTGCTTAACATGTCAGATATTGATTTAAAACGCTTAAAACCGAATATATAATATCACAATCTAGGACTTCATAATTAATGAGTTTTCATCTTGGTATTACGTTCTGACTAGTTGTTGGGTTTACGATTTAAAGTGCCCAAATCCTCAAACATTTAACTAGAATGACCTTCGAATTTTATGGATGGGCCCGAACGTTGATAACAATAATTCCAAAACTCTTCAATCAAAACTATAACGCTTAAAACTAAGTTCTAGAGTTAAATCTTCTAAGACACAACATATTACTCAGGTTTGCGTGACGGGCTATTAGCTATATCATTTTACTAAAACAACATTCCTTGGTTAAAAATTCCCCGGTTAAGATTGTGATAAGGTCGTCAGCTTTCATTTCAGAATATTTATTACATCTACCTATCAGGTGAAGTTCATAACCTCGCCTTTACTTATTTACATGTTTTATAAACCCGCGAGGGGGATACATGCTTGTTACAAACTCTTTTACATACTCGTTTATCTTATAACAATGTGATTACTTTTCAAAGACTTATACATGCTTAAACCAGGAATACAAGTGTTTTTACAAGTTATATGCTATCCTGATACACTATTACAGCTACTGTCTAAGTTACATTATGCCAAAAGTCCCTCATTATCATGGACCATTAATCACTTTCGGGTGAACGCGAATATTGTGGATAGATCTATCGGGATTGACGAATCCTGTTTGTGTTAGCTAGATAGGTAACCAAACACACTATATTTGAATTTCATAGGTATATGACAATTACCTACACCGAGGGCCATTATCTCTCTATATATATATCACATCATTTTGGGTATATATATATATACACTAGTCAGTTTGTGTGCCATGAGCTTAGACCAGACTATACTATACAAGACATGACCAAACAGACCAAACAAGACAATAACGCAGTAATACACGGTTACTATGATAATTGCATTCGTTGCAATTATTACGAATAACGGGTATATAATAACGTGACCCAAGATCATAACAATACCATTTTCATAATAATTGTGTTTGTACAATTATTACACTATGACTTGTATTCAAACTGTTTATCAAACCTATGAATTTCACTCAACCTTTGTGTTGACTTTTTAGCATGTTTATCTCAGGTTATTGAGCAATATACGGCACGGAGTGGCATGGACTCGAAGATGGCTAAAACTTGTTATCATTCACATTGTATGTAACTAGATTTTGGGACCTGCCTTTGTAAAACTCTGATTTGAAATGAATGATAACTAAATTTTTCCAACAACGTCTCTTTTAAAGTTGTTTTCTATGATTATGATTGTTGTATCCATGAAGTAATACCCTAGATTAGCTTCCGCTGCTATATGTAAAAATAAGGATGTTACAGATTGGTATCAGAGCCATGGTTATAGAGAACAAGGTCAAAACCTTAACTATAACCACATTTCTTTTCTAGCCATCAAAGTCCTCCGTGCCACTACATTCCTGATCTGTATGTAAAGATACATAACTATTATACTATATTATATCATAAATAACTTATGTTATTTATAACTAGGTTATTAACAGAACGTTGTCTTCTCCCAACCGCTCTACTTCTGATATTGAGGATGCTTTTTCCTCTATAAATATTCTTAACTATACTTCGGTCTCATCGGATTATTTCCCAGCTTCATCAGGAAGCAGCTCTTTTAACTCTTCGGAAAACTCTACAGATAATATGATCCCACCAGTATTCTCATCTTTATACAATAATCCTTGTTTGAAGGACGTACAAGCATTTTATGCTAAGGAATTACCTATTTCATCACCAGATCCTATTACTCCACCAGCTATTTTGACTCTCAACATTTAGTTCGACCTAAAGTCTTACAATAATGTTTATCCTTAAACACCCCAAACATGAAAAGCATACATAATGCTTAACAAAGAAACCTTAAGGATTTAGAATCTCTCAATATAACCATTAGTCTATTTAATATCCACAACATTAAATCTTGGAAAGATAATGATACTAAACAAGGAACGTGTTTTATCGAGTCTTAGTCCTTAAGCATGTGTCGGTCGAATCTTATCATTGGTTCCTAAACATTTCCATTCTTAAGCATTCATAATTTTTTTTTTGTCTTTAGTGCCACACTTAGAGTGCATATACCTAAAACCATAAATGATTGTTCCCCCACTCAAATGTCTTGCATAAAAATTCTTATCATCATCATTATATATATGTGCATTTTTCTACTAACTTTGTTTTGTAGCACTTTTTCGTTACTCATTTCGATTTTCTTGGTAGCCAAGTCCAATCAAAGTGAGCATACACCAAGGGGGAGCATTTGCAAATAACCAAGCCATTACGTTTGCAACCGTTTAAGACATCTACACATTTTTTTATTTGTCTTTCATCCCTATATTTTTGTTTGCGCGAAACTAACCATTGATGTAGGTTAAGAGTTTGCAACTAATTTGATCCATGCATCCGCTTGAGTCAATGTTCAAGGAATGTCATTGTTTAAAAGGGATTGATAGAATCAAGACTTCACTTAGGATGATGTAAGCTTACCTCTTTGATTGAAGAGTTAAAGTGTAGTAAAAGTCTCGTCTTGGAGTCCACCTTTTTGTTTCAACAAAAGGGGGAGAAGAAGTGTAAACAAGTAACTTATACATTTTACTATGAGTTATAGTTTACGTATTTTGTCATCATCAAAAAGGGGGAGATTATTGGTAGAAATATTGCGATATTTAATCTATACATTCTCTTTATGTTTTGGTGATGACAAAACATGCAAACTATATAACACATAACGTAAAAGTTGCTTAAGTTTACTCGTAATCACTAACATCCAATTCGTCCACATCTTTCGACGTCATCAAGTTTTCCTTCAACAATAAATTTAAGTTCACACCCGACAAAATTACTAAAGGTATGAACCAAACAACCATTAATTATGTTGAATGATCAAAGATATTTTTTAAAACCTTACATTCTAAAAATAGGGACAAAACATTTTAAAAAATAATACAAAACATTTTTTGTATTTATATGAAAATGTTTTTTTCAAAATAAACATTTTTGAATTTCAAATTTGGACCTAAAAACGGCTAGAATGGTCCAGTTAACACCTACCCATAATAAGACAAAAAAGGAGCGTCTGAATAAGGGGCGTCCCCCTTAATACATGGGCGCCCCATAAAAATTAACGAGGCAGGCAACCCTATTTAATGGGCCGCCATAGACCCTGCACCTCCTTTGTCCTATAAATACTGGACTATTCCTCAACATTTTTCTTATCTCTTTGCACAAAGTTTTCTCAGATCTAAAACCATCCTTTCAAACCCTTTCCCTTAGATCCCATTAACTTATTATAAGATGTTTAAAAAGTAATCCAGTCATCCATCCTTGAAGTGCAAGTGAACGAACTTTCGTTTCCTTAAATACAAGTTATTAGGCTAGTTTAGGTATTCATGACATGTCCTTACAGTTCACAAACGCATAGATCAGTCCATGTATTCCAAACTTGTAAATTGCTTGATCATGTGGTTTTGTAGTTGGATCTTGGTGATTTCACTTTTCTAGTGAAGTGAAGATAGTTTGTGACATAAGTAGTGTGTTAAATGAGAAGTTATAAAGGAGTGGAGTTTTGTAAGTTTAAGAATATGTAAGAAGTTGTGAAGTTGAGAAGATGTGAAGATTTGTGTAGTGTGATCAAGGTATGTGAAGCTAAGTTGTGTAGTAAAGTTTGTGAAGTAGTCGTGAAGTTGTGAAGTCGTGAAGTTGTGTTATGATAGATTAGTTCTAGCTAAGATTAGAACTCGACATTTAGCTTAGTGTCGGAAATTGATATAAGCAACGCTGTATAACGGTTTCACCGCGCCTTAAGAGAGCTTGTTGACTATGAAGAAACTCACGAGTGGGATACTCGGGAGCGGAGTATGCCGAGAAAGGTGCTACGACGAACCACTATAAAATCATCGTGTCCAGGATTTGCATTTCCTTCCACTATCGTTTTACATTAACTCCATTTATCGCTTATATTTATACTTGCAATTGTTTGATGTGTTGATTATATAGTCTTAATTATGTCTTGAATAAATGTGAATATTGTGTGTTGGGTTGTATTGTTGTAAATCGATGTATTAATATGTGTATATAACTTGTATGAACACTCATCATATTGTATCACGCTTGATCGGTAATTTGATACGAAACATTTTAAGATTTTTAATGGAAACGTATTCACCCCCCTTCTATGATTTCTACACACTATGTGATTTCTACTTTAGATTTTCACTGCTACTCAATGACATAAACATCTACAATGTGAAGCTGGAACAATTTCAAGTGAACACCAAGTTTTTGAATACTCTTCCTCCTGAGTAGACCAAATTTGTGACAGATGTCAAACTGGTTCAGGACTTGCATACAACTAATATTGATCAGCTTCATGCTTACTTAGGACAACACGAATTTCATGCAAATGAAGTTCGTTTAATGCATGAATGCAACTCAGATCCGCTCGCTTTGGTTGCAACCTATCAGATGACCCAGTCTCCTTATCAAACTCATCAGAACTCATACCAAAACTCTCAATTTCAACCCCAAGTTTCACTATATCAGTCTCCACAGTATGGATCACCTTATCAGTCTCAACAATACTCAAACAATCAATCATCAACCACTCTTTCTCTCACTTATATCATCAATGATTAACGAAACATACAGTTCACCATATTTAGACATTTTCTTCTCCGCCATTATCAATCCCTCAAATTGAATATGCTCCCACAGTTAACCAACAACAACAACAGCCTGAATTTCCCCAACTAGACTTAGGTCTAACTGTTCTAGTTTTCAAGCAAGGCGATGATCCCATTGATGCCATAAACCATATGATGTCATTCCTATCAGCTGTCGTCACATCTTGCTATCTTACTACCAACAACCAGCTGAGAAATTCATCAAACCCTAGGCAACAAGCTACCACTAATGATGGAAGAGTGACATTACAACCAATTCAGGAGAGACAAACTGCTTTTGCTGTGGGTATGACTAGGACCTACATTCCAGGAGCAAGTGGAAGCAATTCTGAGAAACAAGGACTATCATTTGTTACACTACAAAGGCGGAAGGGACAACAAGTCCAAACAGTGCACCAAACTTAAAAGGAAATGGGATGATTCTTGGTTTAAGGATAAAGTGTTGCTGGTATAAGCTCAAGCAAATGGTCAAATTCTACATGAGGAAGAACTAGCATTTTTGGCAGATCTAGGAATTGCAGAAGGTCAAGCCATACAGACTGTCATTACTCACAATGATGCTTATCAAGCTGATGATTTGGATGCATACGACTCTAATTATGATGAACTCAACACTGCCAAAGTTGCTCTTATGGCGAATTTATCTCATTATGGTTCAGATGCTCTTGCTGAGGTACACAATCCTGATAATATGGATAACAAATTATATTAAACAAGGTGAGCTTCTGAACAGTCGAGTGTTGTGAATCATTTAGAGACTAAAATAACCAGTGATAGCAATCTCATTCCTTATTCTTAGTATGTAACTGAATCACAACAGACTGTTGTTCAGAATTTTAACTCATCTACACAACAAGATGCACTATTATTATCTGTCATTGAACTACTAAAAACCCAAGTAATTAATTGCACCAAGATAAATCTAGACAATAAAAGTGTCAATGATACTTTAACTGCTGAGCTTAAAAGATATAAAGAACAAGTTAAAGTGTTGAAAGAAGGCCAAAATGTTGATTTAAAAAGTAAAGATAACATTTTAGATTCATGTGAACAGTCTGTCGAGATTGATCGTCTTAAACAAACTCTTTTTGAACACCTAAAAGAAAAAGAATCTTTAATGCAAACAGTTACTCTTCTCAAAAATGATTTCAAGAAAGAAGAATCTAGAAACATTGATAGAGAAATTGCTTTAGAAAAGAAGATCAAACAACTAGATAATATTGTTTATAAAAGAGATCAATCAGCACAAACTGTTCATATATTGACAAAATCACAGGTTTTCTATGACCATACCACTAAACAAGCTCTATTTTAGATTTACTTAATTAAAGCAGCTCATAAACAAGCTGTATTGAGAACTTTTTGAACACAAAACAACACAATTAAGAAACTTAGCACTTGGAATTGTAAATTGACTTAAAACCTCAAATTGCATTAAAACTCGAAAGTGTTACAAAACTGAAAATGAAAGCTGTAAATGACTTTAAAATAAAGTAAGCTATATTGAAAATTAAGCTAAGATATTCTAAAATTTTAACTAGTTGCCTCAAAGGCTTACAAAAAACTCTATTTATAGCCGAAGTCTTCTTCTCTTGGACTTGCAGCTTGAGTTTCTTTTGTGAGAGCAAAAACCAAGTGTGCTTGTTGTGTGAGGTGATTCTAGAACAAATCCCAGCCTTCAATTTCTTTTGTGCTTCTTTGGAGTCAATCATAGCCATCGAAAATACTTGGGAATGGTGAGGGATTGCCAACATGGCACTTATACAGCTGGGGGAGTGGTTGAAATGATTTATCTAGGGTGTTGAGTGGTTTTGCAGGGTAGAGGTATGGGACGACATGCCCAAGTTGCACCTGGGTTTTGTTTTGGGCGGGAAGAATGGAGTTTGGGTAGGTTGGCAGTTTTGGCCCCTCGCTCTTATAACAAACTTCGCCCGGTTTGCAATTTCGACCCTTGTCTTTTTCTTTTGTAATACAACTTGAGGTTTGGCAGTTTTAGTCCCTCAAGTTGTATTTTCTTCATGTGGCTGACTTTTGACTTTGACTGACTTTGGCTTCGGATTGACTTTGTCTTTTCCATCCCGTGCTCGGCTTTCTTTTTGAATATCCGTTTCCTGCACAATACAAATGCAAACATACAAATACAATGTATTTTTGGTACGTTTTTAGTCTTTTAAGTCCGTTTTTAATGGAAAATGGCATGTGTAATTAAACACATACCAAAATCCCCCATACTAAGGTATTGCCGTGTCCTCACGCAATGTTATGAAGTAAACACTCAAGAAACCAAGAATCTTAATCCCCCTCGACTAATAACCTCGAAAAGTAGCTAAGTGTTCGTCAAGGAGAACTTAAAGAATCAATAGCTTCGATAAGTCCCGTTTTCACCAAATTTTTTTTTATATGTACACTAACTATCCCTAATATTTTTGGATTTTCCTTTCTTTTTCTTTTCTTAACTAACATGTTCGACTTCCTTTATTTTATAAACATTGGGATCATAGAATGAGAAGCGCCCATAGAATAATCTACGGATGTCCTGACGGATAAATTCATCGTTCCCGATTTTTCACTAGATCCAAACCAAGCAATTAAACAAGATCAATTTATCAATATAGTCTAATTGTAAGCACTACATACTTATGACTTATGAACTTTTAAACTCCCAACATGGAGACATGATTTAAATTGTGTGTTTACTCATTTCAACTCAACCATAGCATATCCAACTTATTTCCATAGTCGTAATTTCAAGATGATCCAAACTCAAAGCCGCAACAATTATTCTTAGGACCTTGTAACTTGATTTTAAAGAACGAAATTTTAACTGTAGAACTTTTTGCAACATCTTCATCATCATAATCATAAGTTCTTAAAGCTAGGAATGCGTTGCTTAGTTTGAACACCTACCTAGGCCTCGCTCCCTAGTAGGATATCACAACCAACGACCGGTGTTCTTAGTTTGAAAACCCACCCCGTTGCTAGCGTAGTGGGAAATCACATCAACACCTTCTTCCTAATATGGCTAAGGATAGGTGTCTTAGTTTGAACCCTTCACCTAGACCTCGCTTCCTGGTGAGATAATCACAACACACAAAACTTAGATGTAAGGACGGTATTAGTTTGGATCTCCACCTCGTGGTTAGCGGAGAGGGATATCTCGGACACGTCTTTATCTTGCTCCTATAATCAAAATGATGCTGCTTGGCATAATTTCAATATTCATGCATTTTTGCATTCATATTTCATTCATGCTTCTTTGGCATTTTAACTTTCAAATTACTAAGAACAGAAAAACTTTGCTTTAAAGAATCAAGTTACAAATTTAAAGCTTTTTCTAAAAACATCGATTGACTTAGTTGAATTGAAAAGAGCGCGTGTGATTAGGTGGATTAGAAGCTAATGGGAGAAAAAGCCACAAGTTACTCGTATAAGTTTTAGAAGAATCTTGCTCAACACATAAACTTATATTTAACTCTATCACTTCTTGTTCTTCACCTTATTAAAATTTAAAGCAATAGAATTCGTGAAAGCTTAGCCTACAATTGAGGAACTAGCTAGGGCTTAACACGCCCGATCGAGTCAAAAATTATTCTCATTCTACCCATTAGGAAAGTCGAAACTGTGACAAAACACTTATTTTATTTTTGAAAATTTTAAATTTATTTTTATTTTTTTTAGGTATTTTTGCAAAAATTTGGTGATAAAAACAGGGTTACATGGACAACAAATGCAAGGCAAATTCATAATCAAGATTCCCCCCCCCCCCCCATACTAGAAAACAACAATCGTCCTCGATGTTTTTGAAGGGGCACCTACGTTAAATCTAAGGTCTTTTTTAAGTTTATGAATGCGTGCCAAAAGATAAAAAACGTTAGTCAGATTAGATTTGGATACTGGATTCCCAAATGATAGCCGAGGATGTGTAAGACTTTGATAAAATACAAGCACGAGAGTTCTTCACAATCCAGGGCAATCCTGGACAATTACAACCACAAAACGAAACAACGGCAATGAAGAGGGAGCCTCCACACAACAAGAAAACAGTTATTCATTTCTACATATTTATTACGATAAGCAATGGGGTGCCCTTCCATGAAGCGCTTGTTTAAGGTCGCTCTACATGCTTGACCCGTCACCTGAAATTTATTGGCTCATGGGGACGTATGGAGATCTAGGATCTACCAATTGTGGTACGTTCCCTCCAATGTAGTGCTTCTAAACGATGACATTCACTGGGAATTTGGCCGGAGTTTGGGATAACTCGGACAGTGGTGGGTATGTGTTTAATTACACATACCTTTTACCTTTAAAAACGAGCTAAAATAACCAAAAACGGACTTAAAATGCAAAATATACGCTTGTTTTGCTAATTGTATTGTGCAGGAACGGATATCTAAGAAAAGGAACAAAAACGAAGCCAAAACGATAAAACCGAACACGGAATGGGAAAAGAGTGGAAAAGACAAGTCAAGACCAAGCCCAAAGTTTGTCTAAAGTCAACCCAAGTCAACCCCGACAAATCCAGAAGTCAACAAGTGAAGAAAAATAAGTTTAGGGACTTAAATTGCCAAATCCTAAACTTATTTAAAGAGGAAAAAGAAGAAAATGATTGCAAGGGGCAAAACTGCCAAATGCCCAAAGACTTAACCCCAAGGGCCAAGTCTGCCACCTTTCCAAAGTTATAACTAACAAGGACTCAACTTGCAATGCCATGTATAACTCTCGGGGGGTTTTCTTGCCATTTTTCCAAACTGTTAACACCACAAGGACGAAACTTGAAATAACCATATACACCTTGAGGGACGAATTGTGACTAAACCCCAAACTTCACCCCTGAACATTTAAATCACTGTATATCTTCTCAAACCCTTTCCCGCCAAATCCCATAACCCCCCAAACCTGTCATTTTCACACCTCGTTGACCTCCCACAAGCCTCCAAAACCATCACCATAACTTACCCCACCCCCCACATGGATATGCCATGTTGGCAATCCAAATTCCCACCAAATTCATCAATGGTTGATAAATTTCGACTTGGGCACCAAGATAAATGAAGGGCCAGGATTGTCTTATGTTTTCTACACACTCACAACAAACACACAAGTCATTTGTGTGTCTACAAGGAAGCACACCCAAGTGAAGACAAAGAGAGAAGACCAAGTCCAAAACCCTAGCTCGTTTAGCTATTTAAACTGTTGTAAGCCCCTTGAGGCAAGTGTGGAGTTTTAGTTAAGTTAGTAACAGTTAGCTTTTGTATTTTTTTTAAAAATTCAGTTTATCTTTTATTGTACTTGTGCTTTCTTTTAATGAAAATTCAGCTTTGGTTTCACATTGTGTCTAAGTATTTGTACTTCTTTAAACTCATATAAGCTCTCAATATAAGCCATTTATAATCTGTTTTTAAACTTTTATACAAAAATTTAAGGAAAATTTTAAAGAAGGAAAGAAACGGGTTACTGTTTGATCAAGTTGTGGATGAATGAGCAATATTGGAAGGCTCATTGGGTTTTCTTAGTTTAAGCTTATTCATAAGCTTTGGGTAGGTTTAGAGCTTATTAGGTTTCACTAAATCCTGTTTTGAGCAAGGATTTAAGGTACATTTTCTTTTTAAATTTTAGCTTATGGTTACTGTAGCATTGCTTATTAGCTTATTTTCAGCTTATCTATGTCTTTTGTGCTTATTTGTGTTCATTTATGCTTAAGTATGCCTTGTAGTTGATTTCATTTCATTTTCATGCAATTTGCTCAAAAACTGCCTAAAATAGCTTATTTCTGTTGTAGCTTATTAGTTTCTCAAAGTGCTTATTTTCCTGTTCTTATTACCTCTTTAGTGCTTATTATTGCATGCTTGCTAGTCAACTTCAAAAATTTTGAGCTTAAAACAGTTCTTATATGTTTTAAAATCATTTTTAAAATATAAAGGGGTGTTTGGGTTAAGTATGAAAACGGGTCAAAACAAGGAAGGTATGGGTTGGTGTCATAAGGATAGCCTTGGCTTAAGTCATTAAGCCCTTTTAATCTATTTTTCCAAAGTTTTTTTTAGTCAAAGCTTGTTTTTCAAGTTTTAACAAGTGTTCTTTGAAACTGTTGGTTTTAAAAAAGAGATACAATGGCTTATTTGGATAAGCCATTGTAAAGTTGAGTTGTGGTTTAAAAAGTGTGTTATTTGAGTGTCTAAACAAGCTGTCTAAAGAACTTTGAGTCATTTGACTTTTTGAGTCAAAACTGCCAAAGATTTAAGTGCCATTTTTATAAAAGAAAAAGTCCTTTTTCAAGAACTAAAATCAGCATGTTTTCTTTGTTCTTAGAAGCTTAAAATTTGAGCATAAGCTCACTTTAAGCCATTCTTTATCTGTTTTAACTTATCTTTTTATTTTGAGCTTATTTGACAGCTTATTTTAAGCTGTCAATATAAGCCCTTGTCCTTAGCTTATTTCCCCTGGTGCTAAGGGGTCCTTTTTAAGTCATCTTTTCTAGCTTATTCCAGAACCTCAATATGAGCTTTTGGCTTTTCTAAAAAGCCAATAAGCCCTTTTAAAAGTCCTGTTTGTTTCAGTCCTTAAGAAGCTTTCTTTTGTTGCTTATTTTAAGCCCAAAAGTGTGTCCCTAAGCTTAAATTTACTCTAGCAGTACTAACTCTCAAGTTAGTACTGCTGAGGGTATTAAGCCACTTCTAGCTTATTGAGCTTATCTCATTAGCTTATTTGTGCTCCTAGTAGTTCATTAGGATGGTGTGATAAGTTAGTTTGTTCATTTTCTTATTTTCTTAGCTTAGTTTGTGTTAACAGTCAAGTGCCATAAGCCATTTTGCCTTTTAAGCTTGGTTAGGTTTTCTGTCAATATAAGCCCTTTTAAGCTTATTTAGTTATTACATTTTAGTCACTAGTGCTTATTTAGGATAGGGTAGTTAATTCTTTTAGCTTATCAGTTTAAATTTTAGCTTATTTGCCCAAACAGTTCAAAGAGACTTAACCACTTTTTGCTTTAAGCTTGTTTAAGCTTCTGTCAACTTTAGAAGCCCGTTTTCAGCTTATTTGTAGCTTATCTAAAAAAGTTATAGTTTTAAAAATTGTTAAGCTCAAGGAGCTTAACAAGTTTGGTTCAAAAAGTTTCATAAAAAAAAGAGAGGAGACAAGGGGTGACCCGGGTGAGCAAGACTCGAACCCGGGCCTCTACCCTCGATACACCTCCCTTTTATAACCATTCTTACCGCTGCGCCCTTGGGACTTTTTCATTAAAGTCCCAAGTGGCTTTGTATTTAAGGGTGTTTTAACCCTTATAAGCTATAAGCTGTTTCAGCTTATTTGCGGGCTTATTTATAAGCCAAATTTTGGTTTCTTATTTTTCGTAGGATAATTGTAGTGTCTAGTATTTTAGGTAAATTTTTCAGAATTTTTAAAAGTAGTTTAGTATTTTTTTTATAATTTAATTTAGTTAAAAGTTTAAAAAATTCATAAAAAATTCAAAAATTATCAAAAAAATATTTTTCTTTTTTAGAAAATTTTCTTTAGTCATATATTTCGTAGGAAAAATATAAAAACTTTCGTAGGGTCATTTTTGTAACTTTTTGATTTTCAAAGAACGGGGCTCGGGTGCGGTTTTTGTCTTGACTCGTTTTTGGGTCAAACGACCTCCGTTTTCAGTCTAGTCTTTTTCATTCTTCGTTATTAGTCCCCTAGAGTAGTTTAGAAGTGAAAATTTCTTTGTAGGGTTAATTTTGAAGATTTTAGGTTTTTGACCCTTTGTTCGGGATTCGTGCTCTCGTTTTTTAGCTTAATTTCATAATTTTTAGGTTTTTCTTAATCGTTTTTGTTTGTTATTGTTTAATTTAGCTTTCCACACTCTCAAATCATTTCTCTCATTCAAACTCCAATCTTCCGACTGTATCGATTTTCCAGCACAGCCTCGTTGGGGATAAACGACCCGGGAACATTCTATACTACTTCTCGGTTTCATTGATTATTGTTTTTTTAGACTATATATATTTTATTTTATTATATTATATATTTAGTTTAAAAGAGAAAATAACTAATCATCTCCCTAAGCTAAAGTTTGAAAAGGACCATTTGTGCTCTGCGTGTGCAATAGGCAAAAGCAAGAAGAAACCCCACAAACCTAAATCTGAAGACACCAACCAAGAAAAACTCTATCTCTTGCAAATAGATCTTTGTGGACCAATGCGTATCGTAAGTGTTAATGGAAAGAAGTACATCCTCGTCATTGTCGATGATTACTCTCTATTTACATGGGTAAAGTGCTTAAGGTCAAAAGATGAAGCTCCATATTTCATAATTAAGTTTCTCAAGATGATCCAAGTGCGGCTTAAAGTACATGTCCGACGAATCAGAACATATAATGGAACTAAAATTTTTAATCAGACTTTACGTAAATATTATGAGAAGATTGGCATCTCTCATGAAACATCTGTTGCTTGCTCTCCACAGCAAAATGGTGTCGTTGAAAGACGTAATCATACGCTAATTGAAGCTGCCCGCACAATGTTGATTTATGCAAAAGCTTCATTATTCTTATGGGCAGAAGCAGTTGATACCGCATGTTACACCCAAAATCGTTCCATCATACGTCTTCGTCATGGCAAAACACCATATAAGCTTTTACATGACAAACTTCTCGACTTATCATTTTTCTACGTATTTGGTGCCATTTGTTATCCGACAAATGATAGTGAGAACTTAGGAAAGTTACAACCGGAAGCTGATATTGGTATTTTCATTGGCTATGCACCCACAAAGAAATCATTTTGAATTTGCAACCGACGTACCGGACGAATCATCGAAACAATTCATGTAGATTTTGATGAGCTGACAGCGATGGCTTCTGAACACAGTGGTTTAGAACCCGCACTTCATGAAATGACTCCTGCAACAATCAGTTCAGGACTCGTGCCTAACTCTCCTCCTTCAACACTATTTGTACCACCTTCAAGAACTGATTATGATATTTTGTTTCAACCACTGTTTGGTGAATTACTCAACCCTTCATCAAGTGTTGATCGCCCAACCCTTGAAGTCATTGCTCCAATTCATAAAGTCATAACTCCAGAACCTGCTGCATCAACCGGTTCACCTTCCTCAACAACTATTAACCAAGATGAACCATCACCTAGTGACTCACAAACAACACCTGAAACTCAATCTCCTGTCATTTCTAACGACACTGAAGAAGAGAATTACGACTTAGATGTTGCACACATGAATAACGATCCGTTCTTTGGCATTCCTATTCCAGAAAACAATTCTGAAGCATCTTTTTCTTCGAATGTTATTCCCCACTATAGTGGCAATAAATGTTGCGTCTGAACTCAGAACACCGATACAAAAATTGACCAAGGATCATCGTTTAGACAACATCAAGCGTAAAATCGCAGAACCGTGTTTCCACAAGACACCAACTCCCATGACGAAGATTTATTTTGTTACTAGATGCCTTATCGTTACATCATATGAACCTGAAAGAACAAAAAAGAAGAACAGCATTAACTTAAAGCATGTTTAAAGAGTTGAAGCAATGCAAAAGTACTTAATGATATTAACGGTCTTTGAAAGTCTGGGAAGCTCTGTTCTTGTCCAGATAAAGTAGATGATATTAACTTTTAAAGTGGATCTAATCTACAAGGTGAAACTGATGAATTAGGAGAAATCTCTAAAGAACTAGGATCTTTGGTTCTTGAGGTTTACCGTTAAGAAGAGGGAATTTGATTGGTGTTGAATCCTTTAATGCTCTATTTGGCTAGACTTATGTCTATTCGAAATTTTTCTCGTGCTAGTTGCTCTCACGATGAATATGATCGGTCTACTACATTATGTTACGACGGGAATTTTTTGTAATGACAATCTGCGCTATAGAAGTTGTATGTAAGCCAACCGTACGGGTTTGTGGATCAAGATAATCCGAATCATGTTTACAAGCTAAAAAGACTCTTTTATATGGGTTTAGAAACAAGCTCCTCGCCGCGAGGTACTATCTATGTTGAAGTTTCTTTCTATCTCTCTTAGGAATTCTCTAAAGGAACCATGATCCCACATTGATTTCCATCAAAAGACAAGCAATAGATATGTCTCCTGGTACAAAGCTGAATAGAGATGATATAATCTTTGCGTCTACTACACCTAAACTATGTGACTAAATTTCAAAAATAATAAGTTTCAACAGTTTAAGATGTCGATGATGGGCAAAATATTCTTTTTTCTCTCGACTAGCATAATTCACAAAGTCCAAGAGGGCATCTTTAATAAACATCTAAATAAGCTCCTAGAATCTATGAGAAATAAAATGGCATGGAATCAATTGACCCCGGTGGAGACTACCCATGGTAAGAAATCCCAAACAAAAAAAAGATACACAAGGAAATCCATTGGACTACCTACAACACTAGTTCGTAGAAATAGTGAGGGCACCCTTATGTATCTAACAGCCAGTAGACCATACCTTACATTTGCTGTATGCATGTGTGCTCGGTATCAGGCAAAGCCTACTGAAAAGCACTACATGCTGTAAAAATAATCTTTAAATACCAAAGAGGAACCGTTAATAGGGGACTCTGGTATCCAAACGATTCTTCTATTGCTCTATAAACAACTAACTAGAACGCCAGATCTGCGGAATGCTAATGTGATACATAGACGAAGTACATCTGGATGTATGCAAGCAATTGTGAGACAGAGCTAGTTTAGCTGGTTACAGTGGGGCGGGAACAGTCAGGGGGAAGGAGTGCGCGTGGAAGTGGTAACGGCGTTGATCTCTTTTAACGTAACTAATCTCTCTATAGGGGGCAGGGGGTGTAGCGTCTAGTTACTGCAATTTGTATTGGGTGGGGAACATCTATTTATTTGGGTGGAGAAACGCTCAGTTCGGGGTTGGGTTGGTTCGGAAATATGTGTTTGGGATGTTATAACGACAGGTGAGGACGTAGTTTATCGCAGCGTTATTGGAAGAACTGAAGGGAACACAATGATGTCGTAGGGATATAGCACTATCTTCGTAGTCATCACTTGTACATTTGGAAATCTGTGTATAAACTCTTTAGGAATCCAAGCGTGTCCATGGCTGCACCGATGGAACCGTGGTAGTGGACATAGCATCTCATCTATGATCAATGACATTCTTGTACACACTCAGTCACTGTAGGATCAAGCAAGCAGTGACTATGTTGTACGCGATACTTCCGTACTGGATAGCGTAGAGCTTTCCGTTCTCTTGTTTGAGTGACCAATCTAAGCGACAGGCATCATGAGACGAACACAACTCATCTCGAGTCTTAGCATACAACCTATACAATAGACTGCATCACTATCCACACGGATCATAGGGAGAGCATGCAGTAGCAAAGTTTACGCATGCAATCGCGAATCTGTACGTGTCTGAAGTCACAGATAGTTCAGCTACTATATATCTAATGCATACGTTGGGCATACCGGTAGTCATATCCTATCACATGGTCATCTCGTATCATCGATCACTTAACAACCAGTCTAAATATGCTCTAGAATCTTTGAAAAAATATGGCATGGAATCTAGTGACCCCGTGGATACTCCCATGGTAGAGAAATCCAAACTAAATAAAGATACACAAGGGAAATCCATTGACCCTACACACTATCGTGAAATAGTAGGCACCCTTATGTATCTAACAGCCAGTAGACCATACCTTACATTTGCTGTATGCATGTGTGCTCGGTATCAGGCAAAGCCTACTGAAAAGCACTACATGCTGTAAAAAGAATCTTTAAATACCAAAGAGGAACCGTTAATAGGGGACTCTGGTATCCAAACGATTCTTCTATTGCTCTAACAACTTATGCAGACGCAGATCATGCGGATTGCTAAGATACTAGACGAAGTACATCTGGATGTATGCAACTATTGGGAGACAGACTTGTTAGCTGGTCATCAAAAAGGCAGGAAAGCGCTACGATATCCAGTACGGAAGCTAAACATATAGCCTTGTCTGGCTGTTGTACTCAAGTCATTTAGATGAGATCACAGCTTACTGACCATGGCCTTGGATTCAGTAAAATTCCAATGTACTGTGATAACAAAAGTGCTATTGCCATACGCTGCGGCAATGTTCAACATTCTCGATCAAAACATATTGACATCAAATTCCACTTCATAAAAGAGCAAGTTGATAACAGAGTAGTAGAGCTTTACTTTATCAATACGGGGTATCAGCTAGCAGACATCTTCACTAAAGCTCTTGGCAGAGAAAGAATTGAATTTCTTATCAACAAGCTGGGAATGCGAAGTTTTACGTCAGAGACCCTGAAACAATTGGTAGATAAAGTTGAAGAATAGTGGTGGTACCTCTTCAAATATCTTGTATATAATTTGTATATATATTAAAAAACCAGAAAAACCAAAAAGATTTTTCATTTTTAGAAAACCATTATAAAAACAAAATACAAAAATATAAAATATTTAAAACCAAAGAAAAATTTTTAAAAAATGAGAAAAATATAAAAAGAGGTAATAATGGCATGTCTTATAAAAATCGATAACATTTACAATCTTAGAAATGTTATTTAATAATGATACGAGGCTGTAAATGAAGTTCGAGCAGAAGTTCAAAAGTTTTCAAAACATGCCAAATATGGCTTGCTATTATTTTAGATAGCAACCCGGTCATCATCTTCAAGGCAAGTATTTTAATATGAAAACTTGACCTCATAACAGGAATTTATTCTCGGGCATGGTCTGCTTTATGACCATGCAAAGGCTTGTGTTTACTTTGCAACGTAACCAATGCTTTCTATATTCCATAAGTGTACGTGTCAGTGTGCTTATGTGTCAAAATAAGAAAAATCTTATTTTTTGGTAAAAAGTTGTCTTCATAATGATGAACAATCAAGTTAACATACATTGAAAGAGGAAGAGAGTTGTTTTAGAGATAGAGTGGTTGGATGAACAATTTAAAGAGAGAAAGTAAACATGAAGGAAAAATGTATTAAGTGTGTGAATAATGAACAACCAACCACCTCTCCAACGTACGAAGAGGTGTATTTATACTACTATTTTGGCCGGCCATAGGAGCTTTGTGGGCTTTCCATGGGTCTTTTGGCCCTATTAGTTTACTAAACATTATATTGACTAACTACGGGCTTTGACTAACTATTATTGAAAGTGACCGATACTTTTTATGTTTCTAAAAATCTCCCCCTAAGGGAGGTCACTCCAATTTACAAAGACTTAATCCTAGCATACTATGCTTTAACTTTAGTCTTGAGCTCGTAGTCTTTAGCTTCAATAACTAACTTGTGAATTGATGTAGTGATCATAGACTTTAGGTCTTGAGCTTGTTCCTTAGATTGTCTTGAATGTGCTCTTGAACACCTTGAGATCATCAACCAAGCATAATCTCTTTTTGCCATCTTGTAAACTTTGCCATCTAATGAACTTGTGACTTTTGGACCGACATGCTCAAACCTTTCTTGATTTGATGATCTTGAAAAGCTTTAATAATGCATAAATTCTTGAAGTTCTTTAACTTTAACACTTCGTCGCTTCAAGAAGGACGTGCAGTATCAGAGTAGCGGAAGTCTTGAAACATGTACTTGAGCTTTCGTTATGTCATTATATTTGTGGGTCGAGTATGAGCACATGGCTATGAATTTGTGAGTCAGCTAGGATCAAGTACCTCCATGTCCATCTTTATAAATTCCTAAAATAAAACAGTTAGCAATAAAGCGGAGGAATGAATATGGATTTGTCATTCACCCGTGTTTGGTTGGAGTAACCTTCGAATCTGTGAGGATCGACCTGTGATCAGGTAGATTCAATTTAGGAAGAATCTCCTTGACAGGATTTCCAGCTGAAGTATCAAATCTTTCTAACACAAGTGTGTTAGAGTCATCAAACTCAGCATGTTCTCATTATCGGAACGTCTTAAAGCAAGCAGCACGATAAGAGTAAACCAATAAGTTACTATCTTACTGATTAAATAAAAGATTGATTTGAAAATCAATCGACGTATCACTTGTTAAAGTGGTTTTGTGACACATCGAGAGTTTTAAGCAATTCAAAATTTATTAATCGTTGACCCATAACCTGTAACAAGTTTAATTCATAAAGAATCACACCATTGTTGCTTTCCAGTTGTCACAAGTTTGATTCATAAGAATCATACAAGTTACCTACCATGAGCTTGTTTGATGTTGGCTCAAGCAGGATTTCCATCTTTACTGTGAGTACTTAAGCATCACTCGGATGTTTTGGTAAAATCACAAGGATAATGTGTAGGAATCTTAATGTATATCTTGTAATTCACATTGTGTGACTTAGCAAGCATAATTTAACAAGTGTCCTAATAAGATTTATGTATGATCTTTTTTGGCTCTACACTCAATAGTGCACTTTGTTTTTAGTGATCGGAGGCCGGAGCAGACTGCCACCTTTTCAATATTAACTAACTCGGAGTGAGAAAGTTGATAGAAATGCGTGTAATCTCTGTGAGAAATGAAACAAGAGTTTGTTGAGAGACCTTGAGTGGCTAGGAAGGGTTTTGCATAGCGTCACTGGGTCCATGACTGTCTTCAATATCAGAAAACAGCTTAGTGTTTCTAACAGATTATGTATTAACCCAGTTTCTGCCTAAGTGTATGGAGGGCTTCTTTCTTTTCACCCTTTATCCTTACATTTCTTTTTCATTCTTCAACCCTTTCAATACTTACCGAGACTTCATAACTAACACCTTATTGGGTTTATTCCAGTGTTAGCTCCATCTCAGTCGGCATTATTCCCGATTCTCACTTTTTCTCCTTTTGTATCATACCTAAGGACTTCTACACTATCTAGTGGATATCCCTGGGTAGATCCCTCTGGTTCTGGCTGGATCATGGGATTTGAATACCTATGCCTAACTACCTTATAACTCCATAAATTTAAGTACATGGTCGGTCTTTTGGGTATTCCATCACAATCAAAACCAAAATCATTGAAAAGTTCAATCAAAGTGTTTGATATAAATATCAAAAGATTTACACTTTGAAAGTTTTTCATCATCACTAAAAGCTCCCCCTTAACATGTGCACCGTAATCGTAGTACATGCTAAGTGTAGAGTGCATTGAGTCCATTTTATATGATCACATTTCAATACAAGTTAGGTTCAGTTTAATCACATTTTCTCCCCTTATCCAAAATGTTAATCCCTTGATATTTTAGATATCAATTGATTAAACGTTCAGGGACAAAATGTTACACAATATATATATATATGAAACATTTTAATGGTCCCCCTCAATATTTGAGGGTACATAAGACAGTGCTGAGTACAATGATTTGAAAAATATTAAATTTACTAAGAATTTCTTGAAAATTTTGTACTCGAGCACTCCTTATTATCACCATTAAGTCTACACTACATATATATGAATTAACAAGTTTTAATTATCTACGAGGTTTGACCTATTATGATGAGGACATCATATGATAAATCATATGGTCCTTTGCAACAGCCAAAAGTCTCCCTCGTACGGTCTCCCACAAACAATTTTTTCCAGGCTTCGCATGATCCTTCTGTTCTTGAGCTGTTTATCAATCGCTTAAATCATAGCTCCTGCTTTATCCTTGTCTACCTTTTTACAGTACGTTTGTGGCAGATACTTCATCCTGATTCTCTTCAGAATATCATCTAGAGCAGTCCGAACATCGTTTAGTGTACCGTCACTAAATTTGGAGAGTTCATTGATACGTATCAATTTGTTCTTCTTGTCTTTATTTTGATATATAAAGCCTCTATGATTTGGGTATGCTGAGTATGTTGGCAATCGTTTGAGATCTGATCTGTACGTGTCCGGCCTTATGAGATTGAGCTTCTTTTGTTAACTTTTGACACCTAACTGAAGATCTTCTACACGCCTTTGGATGACAATGCTTCTTGTAAACATTCACAATGAAACATTCAGAGCTAGGCGTTCTTCAATAGTAAGGTTTGTCAGCTTGCCTTGAACTAGAAGTAGCAGCATGTCTTCGATATCTTTTAAATGAAGCCTCTTGTAATTGCCTTCTTTGAATGTATACAACTTGTCATCATTTCTACGAATAGTGATCTAATCCAAATGCTTGTAATTATGCCATTCGACAATCTGAATCTTTGTAACAGCAATGATTTTGTGCCTGGAGTAGATATCACAAGCAGATTCCCTGTTGACAGCAAATCCATAGAATTGCTGACGCTTTCGACCCCAGTGAGAGATTCCCCATAGTGCATATTTGTCGTAGATAACCGGCGTAGGACTCCACATGGTGTTTGGAACCAGGTCTTTAATCCATTTGACATGCCCATAATCTTCAGCCTTGGTCTTTGTTACTGAAGTTGCATAAATTCGACTTGAGGTACCACCCCTAAGATACGCAAGGTCATTGTTTATGAAGTGATCAAAAGGTATAACACGTTGACCTTGTGAATTGGGTATCAAAGGTAAGGGCTTGCGCAGATCATGTGGATATTGCTGGACTTCAGGGTTGTTCCAGTCAAGCTGACCAGTAGTTGCCTTGTAGACTTCTTCAAGAAAATATTCAAGTTCCACCAGACTCTTACACGATCCTTTCATCAGCTCGAATGTTGGACCAGCTAATAATTCAGGAGTCAGAGTATCCACTTTGAGCCGATTCATCATGAATGCTGAGAAGTCTAGAGGAGTATCCATCAGCTCATTAAACGAGTCACGACTATCTTCTTTCCGAGCCAGATTGCTGATCCAAGGTAGAATTAGTCCATGAGTAGCAGGCAAAGTCTTGTTCCAATCATGATTGGGAGTTAGAGGTTTTGTTGGTTTCTAAAACCAATCATGATGCTGAGTGGTCTCATCAACAGGTTGATCTTCAGTAAATCCTGTATCAAACTCCTGACGTGTGGGTTCTTCGAAGTCTTTGTCAGCGTGTATTATTGGTTCCTCTACATGAGCAGACTTGCCAGTAGACGTGTGATGAGATTTGGACCCTTCTTTAGACTTGCCTGATGACTTGGAAGTCTTCTCCTTTGGTGCACTAGTTGATTCAGGTTCTTTTCCAGCTCTTCTTCTCTTGGACCCCTGGTTTGATCCAGCGGAGGGTTCATCGTCTTCATCTTGATCATCTCGACGTCTTTTAATCGTGACGGTATATCCATATGTGTCAAGTATGAGTTTGTCACTTTCATAAGTGTCAACCAATGCTTTGTAGAGAGTCTTTTGATGATCATATTGGTGGATTGATTTGTTACTCTCCATTTTATCTATGAGAATTTTCTTCAGTTCCAGTTCAGAAAGGTTAGCTGCTACAACATGAGATGTCTTGGCTTCATTGGATGAACAAGTCAGTATTTCATCTTCAAGTTGTTCATTTATAGTCTTCTCAATTCGTGGAAAAATCTTAGTGACTTGCTCCTTAACTTGGGCTTTGACTTGCTCTTTGATGATTTTCTTGATGTTGTCATCAAGTTTATTGATGAAATCTGCATTTTCAGCTTGAGCTTCATCTCTGAGTCTGTCTAACTATAATTGAACAGCTATTTTGACAGCTTCATTCATCTTGTTGGCAAGGTACGTGTCAATAATGCCGGGAATTGAAGAAATAACTGCAGCAAATTGGTTTGTCTGCTTGAATTCCGAGAAGTCATCTTCTAAAGCTTTTACTTTATCTTCAAAATTGAATACGGAATCAAAGGTTGGAAGATTTTGTAGTGAGGTACTTGGAACAATTATTGGTGTGGAAACATGTGTTTGTTGCAGAGGTTGGATGAGAGAAATGGGTGGTGGAGGAATTGTTGTTACAGAAGAAGGAGGCATTTCAACAGTCATAGAGACGGGAACTTCTACCAGAGAAGTTGACTCAGTGTTCAGATTAAATATAGAGTCAATATCTGTATCTGGACTGGGGTTGAGCATGTTAGAAATGAAGCCAGATGACACAGAAGAACTCTATTGTTGACCTTCAGGATTGACCGGAGTTATGATCACATGAGTATCTTCTATTACTTGAGTAGTTTGAACAATAGTGCATGAAGCATCTGTCATTTCAGTATCTCTTCCCTCCAGGTTGACATTCATGTCCCTGTATAATTCATTCGCTTCGTCATCTTCATTTGTCCTTCATCCAGTTCTTTTCCCTCAACATTCGCACCTTGATTTTTGTCATCATATGCTTCATCATCAGACCATTCTTCTTCTTTATTTTCATCATCTTGCTTTTCTTCTTGATCATGAGTGGAGAACTTGGGATGAACTTGACCATCACCATCTTGATTATCAACATCATCATCAACATTATCTGTCATCATCATCATCATTGTCATCATTATCATCTTCCTCGTCACTAGACTTCTAAGAGATTTTCTCATTATCATATTCATATGTTGGTACATCGGGAACCCCTGGTTTACCACCAGTTCCTTCATCTGCACCTGAGCCGCTGGCGTCAGAGCTGTGAGTTTGCATCAGACTTCTTTTTGTGGCCAGCTTCATTTGTTCAGCTTCTGTTAAAGCAACCTCAAATAGCACTGTTAGACCTTTAGCTTTAGACG